>JAJONR010004260.1:0-50987 GCA_029582245.1 Solanum etuberosum
ATATATATATATATATATATATATATATATATATATATATATATTTACATTAATTAAAATATTTATCTCATAAAAATTAGTTATTAAATAAATAATAAAAATTAAACTAATACAAACTTTCGTGACGGAATAGAGAAAGATGGGGTAGGGACTGAAGATGGTTGGTAAGATGCTAGCGGTCTAACTCGAGTAAACAGATGAGCCGGTTATAGTAGACTTCTATCCGACAGGGTTTGATGGCTGCCTTAGGTCGGATAGGAAAAGAGAGCTTTGATGACATTTCTAGTGAACCCAAGAAAGGTCGAAGAGGTCATTGTAAAAGCACAGAAAGGGAAGCAACTTGTCCACAAGCTTGATGTTCAAATAGTGGTCTTTTTTTTCTAGTAGCTAGTTTTGAGTTCCCCTAGTCAGCTACTCGAGGGAAAATCAATTTCATAAGGCACTAAGCTACTGACGCTTAGTTAGGCGAGAAAGAGTTTCAAGTCAGGTTTTGAAAGATGATCTGTGGGATGGTTCTAGTTCATAAGTGAAGGCGTGAAGCGCTAGGCTATACAAAGCTCTGTCTAAGGCAGGCATTTGAATCCCTTACTTCAAATAGCTTTGGGTGAGGTATGCTAAGCCCATTTCTTGGATAAGGGCTCTATATAGCCTTAGAATGCCGTCTTCTGGTCCTCATGTGGATGATTCCCCATATGAGAAGTGAAAGGTTGGTTTATCAGTTTGAAGATCGCTGTTGTGGGATCTAGCGGCTCCAGCCGCATTAATGATAGTCCTTCATTGCGACTTAGATTGCACGATCAAGATCAAAGTGTATGTCCGTTCGGTAAGTCAGTCAGTCGTCATCTTATCTTGAACGAGCATCGTCGTCCCCATAACTTCCTCATCCTCTAGAGGAACAAGTCATATGAACTTTTCTTATCTTGAATGAGAATCGTCGTCCCCATAACTTCCTCATCCTCTAGAGGAACAAGTCATATGAACTTTTCTTCGTCTAAAAAACTGAAATTTTAAGAAATAGTAAATAAGTAAAACAAAAGGGCAATGTTTATATAGTAATAACTATTTTGAAGCAAACTTCCTGACAATCCAAATCACATAAGTAGCATTGATAAATAAAGTCATTTTTTTTGTCTTGAGCATCAAAAAAAAAATCGTGACAATTATCTAACTCTTGAGAAGTCTAATACTTTTGGGAAAAGTTATTCAAAAGCATATATCTACATCACAAGAGAAATTGTTAACAAAAACAAATGAATTTAGACTACATCATGTGAACTTCATATTTTGGAACATTACATACTAATGTATATGTTAAGTAAAAAAATAATTATTATATCATCAAAATTATTTTCCTCAAGTACTCGAGGTTATGAAATATACCTTCTTAGGATAGAACGATGTACTTCATCAGAATAGTGGTACCTCATATTCTGCTAAATTTTGGACTACTCAACGTCAATAAATCACACAATTTTTTTATAAAATACAAGAAGAAGAAGAAGAAGAAGAAGAAGAAGAAGAAGCCCCTCTATTTATAGTCAACAAAGAGTAGTATGAACAAATATTTTTTGTGTCTTATCTGAAAAGTCATGACCTTTCAGAGAAGTCACAACCCTTTGAAAAAGTCACAACTTATTGAAAAAGTCACAACGCTTTGGAAAAGTCACAACTCATAGAAAAATCACAACCCTTTGAAAAAAGTTACAACTTATCGGAAAAGTCACAACTCATCGAAAAAGGCACAACCTAAATTAGGGATATTATAGTAATTTAACATTCAAGTTAGGAGTCCATGATTTTAAGGTAATAATATGGAATATAGATAGATAGATAGATATAGATATGAGATATGAGTTTTTAAAGGGTAAAAATGTCTAACAACTTTCCATAGACAATTTCGTCTTTCAACTTTTGAGTTCAAAATTTCCACTTTTAGTATTTAGTATAATATAATATTTGATTAATAAGATGTTTTAAAAGCTTTTTATTTAGTGTAGGGGTAAAATGATAATCCGACTTTACACATTGGAGATTTCTACTTTTAATAATATATGATGATTGAATAATTTTAAATCTAAAAAATAGGTTTTCATACTTTTTCAAAGAAAATGAATATTGTTTGGCGGATAATTGGCAAGTGTGATAACTGACTATGCGAGATATAAGGTTTAGCGTCCAATTCAAAAGAGATATTAGTGGGGTGGTATACTTTAAGAAGAGGTGAAAACATCATTCGTTTTTCATTGTAGAGAACCAATTATGTCGAATGGAATTATGAATAAATTACCTGAGGATGTGATAATTTATATACCTGAGGATGTGATAATTTATATACTTCTTAGATTTAAATTCATCTCCAAAGTTGGTATACTCTTATACAATCCTCAAGATTTAAAAATATTCGTTTCAATGGCACTACAACAACCAACAATGAATTCATTATATTTAGTCGTTCCTTCAAAGAAACTGAAGGATTTAAAAATGTCTTGTCTATTAATTCTAGCAATGATCACGATGATCTTGTTTTACTAGATCTTGATCTTCCATATCTAAACTTCACTCGTCGTTTTAATGAACTCGTTGGCCCCTGCAATGGTTTGATTGTTTTGACGGATAATGATGTTGTCTTAGTTAATCCAGCTACTAGAAACTATATGTCACTCCCACCTAGCCCTTTTGTTTGTCAAAAGGGTTTTCATCGTAGCTATAAAGGTGGCGTTGGATATGGTTTTGATTCGATTGGAAATGATTACAAATTTGTAAGGATTTCAGAAGTTTTTTTGGATGCTTATTGGGGTCCCGAGAAGCAAGAGAAAAAAGTAGAGGTTTACGATTTGTGCATTGATTCATGGAGAGATGTGAATCATATGGATCAACAGTTGCCTAGTGTGTTTAGTATTCCATCTTTCGAGATACTTCATCATGGAACATTTCATTGGTATGCAAAAACAGATCTAATATATGTAATTCTATGCTTTGATATTAGTACTGAGATTTTTCACAATATGAATATGCCTGATGCTTGTAATGTCTTTGATGGTAAGTGTTATAGCCTCAGTCTTGAATGAGTTGCTAACCTTGATTTGTTATGCCCCTCCAAATAGAAATAATGAAGATAACATGGACATCTGGATAATGATGGAGTATAATGTACACCACTCTTGGACTAAAAAGTATATCATTAAACCTTTTCCTATTGAATTTCCATTAACAACTTGGAGGGATCATTTATTTCTTCTTCAAAGCAAAAGTGGACTTCTCATTTCCTATGATCTCAATTCCAATCAACTCAAGGAATTCGACTTACATGCTTATCCAAAAAGTTTGAGAGTCATAGTTTTCAAGGAAAGTTTGATTTCTATTCCAAAAAGAGGACCCTAAGTATCAAGGTGTAACTGTTTTACATTATCTTGATTAAATAGCACATAGTTTTCAACCAAAACAAAGAACAATTTTCCATGAATATTTTAGAACTTTTTTGTGGTAAATACTCTCTCCATTTGAAAATAAATGATATTTTTGAGGTGTGGAACACGCTTAAGAAAGTTAGTTAAAATGCTACAAAAGAAACCCCAATTACCAACAAAAACTTTTGTTGGTAAATTGATCAAATCAGTTGGAAATTTAGTTACCAACTGATATTAATTTTTTGCCAAAAGGCTTGATATGGTAAATTTTACCAACTAATTTTAATTTGTTGGTAAAATTATCAACTAAAAATCAGTTGGTAAACACCCAAATATGCTGTTGGAGAATTTTAAAACTTGACCTGAAACTTTCGTTGGTAAATTCACTAACCAATTTTTGATTGGAATATCATTAATATCTTTACTAACAATTACTAAATTTGGTAATTTATTACTCAATTCTGTTTGTAAATATGTTGTTAATTACAGTAACAAAGACTGAATGTGTTGGTATTCCGGTAGCAATTGTACTAATGTGGTTGGCAAGGCCAATAGTAATCTTTCAAGAAACATTTGTAATTTGTTGACAATTTTAGCTACAAAAAATTTATGTTGGTAATTTAGCTATGAATTTTAAATATGTTAGTAAGTATGATTATTTATTTCTGCTAAATTACACTAGTAATTTTAGCAACGGAAAACTTTCGTCAATAATTGTTAGGAATGTTACGAATAATTGTTAATTTGTTGGTAATATACCATTCGAGTTTGATATTCGTTTACTAGTTAATTGGCAATGTGTTTTTAATACTACTAACTCAATTACACCTTTAGGGGTCGTTTGGTGTGAGGGATTAAACTAATTGGCGATGAGATAAAATTATTGTATCTTGTTTGGTTGTCATGTTTGGGATAACTTATCCCACCATTTATATCATAGTGATGGGATAAGTTATCCCATATACATGGTGGGATAAGTTAACCCAGGATAGCTAACCTCAGGATAACTAATCCTGGAATAACTTGTTCCCAACCAAACGACCCCTTATAGTAAAATTTTTATCCTAAATAATTACATTAATTTATAGAATTTAAAAATCTGAAAGAGGTCTCATTTCTAACACATTTCTCATCTTATTTTTTCCTTTTATTTCTAGTCTCATATTTTATCACAAGTCATGGTTCATCTCATCCTTCATCTCTTGTAAATGGTATACAATACATGCCTTCATCCGAGCATTAACATTACGATCTTGAACCGAGAAGTTGAAGCGGATGATGCACTAATATTCCCTTAAAAAGTCGTCGGAGAAACAAAGTCATAAGTGCATGCCTTCCTAACTACACCTACTTTGTCCAAATAAGTTTGTCAAAAAATAAATTTTGGAGGCTTAATAAATTAATTTGTTGTCTAACATGCAAATATGTTAGATTTCAGGGGTCATAGATCTCCCATATGTATCGATCCGACCCGTTTTGTTTCTTAGAAGAAGATAATATGGAGGTTATCTACGAATTTGAAATGTTTGGGAAAATAGTTCTTCTTCCACAAGAGATACAAGATTCAGAAAATCAAAAGGGTTGAAACAGAAAAAACATTTCTTTCTTTCATATTAACATCAACACCAAATAGACATTCAGTTTCTGAATCAATATTTTTGTTTTCTAGTGATTTAAAGAGGGATTTAGAAACTTATTTTTGGTCGCAAAATCAACAACTTCCATTGCAAATATGAGCCAAACATGTCTCAAAAGAATCACCCACAACTGAAAAATCATCCATAAATACCTCCATTGAGTCTTCCACCATGTAAGCAAAAATAGAAAGCATGCACCGTTGAAATGTCACTGGCGCGTTGCATAACCCAAACGACATCCTCTTGAAGGCAAAAGTCCAATAGGGACATGTGAACGTGGTTTTCTCTTGGTCTTCCCGTGCAATAGAGATTCGGTTGTACCCCGAATAGCCATCCAAGAAGCAGTACTATCCACGTCCCGCAAGTCTATCAAGCATCTGATCCATGAAAGGCATGGGGAAGTGGTCTTTCTCGGTCCAAGAGTTGATTTTTCGGTAGTCCATGCATACTCTCCAACCGGTGACTGGCCTCATGGAGGCAAGTTCTCCTTTTTCATTTGGGACCACCGTGATGCCTCCTTTTTTGGGTATGCATTGTACCGGGCTTACCCATTTGCTATCCGTGATAAGGTACACCACACCTATTTCTAGCCATTTAATGATTTCTTTCTTCACCACCTCTTGCATAGGTGGGTTCAATCTTCTTTGATGCTCATTACTGAGTTTGCACTCACTATCCAATTGAATTTTGTGTGTCCAAATGTCGGGTGGAATTCCTACAATATTAGTGATAGTCCATCCTATTGCCTTGATGTACTTTTTCAACACCTCAAGAAGCAATTTTACTTGCCACTCAAACAAGTCTGCAGCAATGATAATGGGCAAGGTATTATTCACTCCCAAAAATGCATACCTAAGATGAGCGGCAAGCGCTTTCAAACCAAGCTTGGGCGGCTCCACCGTGGATGGTTTAGCGGGAGGATTCTCTCGATTCTTTAGATCAATGTCTAACTTCAATGAGTTCCTTGAGTGTTCACCTAACCCCGATAGAGCAACTACCACTTCATCATATTCCTAAACTTCGGTTTCATCATAATTTGAAAGAACGGCTTCAAGAGGTTCACTCATGCACATCATTTCGCTCACACTAGCCACCGCTTCATCAATCTCATCAATCATGGAAACTAGATGAATGTCACTCGGTTGCTTCATTGATTTGCACACATTGAAGGTGACCTCATCTTCATTTACCCGGAACTTTAATTCCCCACTTTCAACATCCACTAAAGCTCTTCCGGTTGCTAAAAATGGCCTGCCCAAAATAATAGGAACTTTAGCATCAATCTCGCAATCAAGAATCACAAAATCACCCAAAAAGATGAATCGATCCACCTTTACCAATATGTCATAGAGTATTCCAACAGGGTGCTTGATCGATCGGTCCGCCATGAGAAGCCACATTGTTGTGGACTTTGGTTCCCCCAGCCCAAGTTGTTTAAAGATTGCATAGGGCATCAAATTTATACTTGCCCCCAAATCACACAAAGCTCTAGCAAATTGAAGCATACCAATAGTGCAGGGGATGGTTAATGCTCCCGAATCTTCTTTCTTTTTAATCACATCGATGGTCATAATGGCACTACAATTATGAGAGACTTAGATTGTTTCGAAGTCCATGCTTTGCTTCTTGGTGACCAGCTCCTTCATGAATTTTTCATAATCCGGTATTTCCAATAATGGAAGATTTATAGAAAGTGTCTTAAACACGGATAGGAATTTTTTAACTTTTCGTCCTCATTTTTCTTTTTGATACATTGAGGAAATGGTGGAGCTATTTTGGGAAGAGGTTGCACTATCTTTGGAGGTGAATCATCCTTGTCTTTATCTTTTTACAACTTGTCGATGGAGCTTTGTTTAGGGATTTCCTCCTTCTCTCTGAGCATATCACTTTCCGGCGCTTGAACAAGTCCCTCTTCCTCATCGATATCTTTCTCTACTTCATGAATGACACCGTCATTATTTCTACCAACCGCTATCTTTCCACTTTGAGTCACAACTGCCGAATCTCAATCATAATCAGCCCTTAAAGTCAGTTGACCTTCAAGTTGTTTGATTGCGTCTGCATGAGAGTTCACTCTATTATTCAATGATGAGAAATCCGCTTTCATCTCCTTGAGCATGTCATCCGATGCTTCAACTTTATCTAGGATACGTGACAATAATTCATCCACTCATAGATTTCCCGAACTACCCTTTTATCTTGGGCTATCACTTGATTGTGTGTGGATGAGAACCCTCCTCAAGTCTAAACACTCTTCTAATTTCATTTGGTTCACCAACATTTTCTAACACTTGCTTTTGTAGCAACTCTATTTGGGACATCATTTTGCTAATATTCTCATCCCTCTCTTTCTCCTTATCGAGTTGCTCTTTCTTCATCCTAAAACTGAAGGGGGAAACTTGGTCCTCTTGAGTGTACCATGCCAGATTGATCTTTTTCATATCGTCAAGAAGAGATGAGGCTACCCCAAATGGTTGGAGCATTATCCCTCCTCGGGCAAGCTGGTCGGCTACTCCTTTGTTCACTGAGTCTAGGCTTCTGTAAAAATATTGAAGTATCACATCACCCGTAAGCCCATGAGTAGGACATTGTAATAGCAACTTTCGATATCTCAGCCAAGTCTCATGAATCGGTTCCCCTTCTACTCTCTTGAAGTTTTGGATGTTAAAATGCAACTTCACCATCTTTGAGGGTGGAAAAAACCTTATGTAGAATGCGTCGGTAAGCTCTGCCCATGATAAGATGGAGTCTCTTGGTAGCCTTGCAAGCCAATTGGTTGCGTCTCTCATTAAAGAAAATGGGAATAACTGGAGCCGAATTGATTTTTGTGTAACATCCTTGAGTGAGAACGGGCTGCACACTTCCACGAAATTACAAATGTGCTCATGGGGGTTCTCATTCTCTAGTCCCCCAAATATGCCTTTTGCTTGTAAAAGGTGCAGCATTGTGTTTGTCACATCAAATTCAGCATGATCCACAACCAGAGGTAGGTGAATAGCACCTACGCCCCCAATAGAGCTTCATTGGCTTCAATGAACACACCACCATCATCTTGTTGACCAAGTTGGTTCACGGTGCTTTCATTCGCGCTCATCGTTTCACCTGATCACAAACAGCTCACAACAAACTGTAAGTTGATTTAACTACAACACAAAGAAATCACAATTCAAATTCAATAATAGAATTCTAAACAACACCACTCCCCGGCAGCGGCGCCATTTTGATTAACGTATCAAATACACTTCATCCGATTCTAGGTGCAGACGATCGTTAACTAGTATAACCCAACGAAGAGTTGGGGTCGAACCCACATGGAGTAGTATAAGTTTGAATTCAATTATGAAGTAATAAATGTGATTCAATTAGTTGTACGAATATAAATTATCGGAATCAATTAAATAAGTCAAAAGGGTGACATAAATGTCAGGTGGAGGAAATTGATATAAATCAACAAACACAACAATAACGAACAACAGGGGTAATCAAATGATTTAGAGATACTTGGGGAGATGACCGACCAACTGCCAATTACGCTAAATGGGTGTCAGCTAATTTCTAAAAATTACTAAATCTTTTCGGGTAGAATGGACCTTTGATGAGATAGAATTCTCTGAAACAACTAACTCGCTTCAGTTGAGTTCTCTCGAACCTTAACAGGCTAAACACGAAAACCAGCCCACAATCTCACTCCATCTACTCTCTCGAGCTAGATAGGTAGAATGAGACTTAGGATTCACTCTCTCGAGCTGAACCCACAATAGCCCAATCACTACGAATGCTAATTTATAGCCTTGGTTTTACACTTCTCTCTCAAGCAAGCACAAAACACTAAACAACATTGAGATAAACATTCAATACAACAATTTAACAGCAACAATAAATCAGACCCACTTCGAATTAGCAATACGATCAATAATTTATAACACCCATCAGCTAAATTAAGCAATTAATCACATGGTCAAACCCCCAAGAATGGGGTTTTAGCTAGTCATCATAAAAATTGAAAATTCAATACCTATTACATGCTCCATAGCTGGGTATTGATTTTCAAAATCTTAAAATGAGTAAATTTTGCTTCAGTTACAAAACTCAACTCGAAATCTACTTGAAAATAGCTTCAAAAACCAACAAGAACAGTGTTTTCATTCTAAATCTCAGTTTTCACAATGTTTGGATGTATTTTCTTTTTTCCAAAAATCAATTTATACTCTTTCGAAATTTGGCCTTTGGGGTAACTCAGCTGATTAAGTCAGGCTTCGTAGACCAGTCGGCGAATCGCCAATCGCTCCTCCCATCGCCCTCTTAGTTCAAGTTTTATTCCATTTCACACTGTAACTTTCGGCGGTCTATGTCGGGATCCCCAATCGGTCCCGCGATGCGCCCTTTTCTCCCTTTTATCGCCTTTCTTCTTGCAGCTTCACTGATATTCTTGTACACTTCGGCGGACAAAATCCTTTTTCGCTGATCCAGTCGGTGATTCGCCAATAGGGAAAATCGTTCCCCCAATTTCTCTTACCTCAGAAGTGGTGTATAGTAAAATTGGTCGGGCTAAAGAGCCACTCGGCGGTTCGCCGAGTGATCTTGGCGATTACCAAGATTGCTTTTCTTCACCTCTTCAACTTCTGAGCTCCTTTTTGTCCGGTAGTGTCCTTACCTTGCTCCTTAACCTCCAATGTTGCAAATCAACACTTTAACACCCATTTAGAGCATAAATTAGGCATTTGAGTACACTTGTACTATCAAAACAAAGCCCTAAATGAGTCAAAATCTCGGACTCATCAAAAACTCATATGAAAATTAATTATTTTCTTAATGATACAAGCTCATGAGCTAATCAACAAAAAGGCAAGTTAAAAACTCATGAAGGAATATAATGTGATTGAAGAAAACCTTTTTTGATAACGAAAGAATTTTGTATCTTTCCCTCATGAATTATTTTAGACTATTATCATCTAGATTTTATTTTATTTTTCATTTTTAATGTGAAAATATAAGAAATAAAAGGAAAAAAGTGTAAATAAAAAAAAAGTTTTCAAAAAATAATGAACAAAATTCAAGTTATATTTATTAGGACGGTGAGACAACATGCTTCATGCATTAAGCAATTGGGTCCCATAAATTTGCTACTAACATTATAGGCATTTTCGTTCCAATCTATATATATAAAGTAGAAACAAGAAGGGCATGTCTCTAAAGCCAAAAATGACATTTATCTTTTTTCTCAGATTTTTGACTTTTTTTTTAAAGTTTTCATATTTATCTTATTTAAAATTATAATTATAATAGTTGTATAATTTAAATTAGTCCATTAATGTGTAACAATCAAGTCAACTAACAGAAAAAAAATGTTCTATTAATTCTAAGCTTTTACTTCATGAATAGGGGCGGACCCCTATGCAAGTTGCCTAGACTACATCGCCTGAGGCCAGCGCACAAAGGTAGGCCTTACACATATTAGCCAAGAGAAATCGACTAAGTGTGGGTTAGCGATCATCAAATCTGTGACATACATAAGATTGGAGTTCATGCAGTTGGAATGCCTGAGACCACTTTTAGCCTTGCTGCTCTTGCTTCTCTGGCTACTGCTCCGGCTAAGGCTTTCTTTCTGCTTTGACTTGCCTTCCTTATCTTTCAATCAGGACTTGCATGTGTTCCATGACTATTTCGAGTGATTGTTGTTATCTATCTTGAGTTAGACAAGCATAGAAGGATCTTATGCCATCGGTGACCGGCCTGTCTATCTAGTATCTAGTAAATCGCTGCCGGAAGAGTTCCAGATGCTAACGGAGAGCAAAGATTCACGGTAAACAACCTTTCTTATAGAAATATTTTAAAGCTTATTCTCGAGCAATATGAGTTTGTAAGAATATATTGAGAAACACTAAATGAAAATTACTAAGACTCATCACGTATCTAAATATTCTGGTACTGCTATTCTAGAGCTGCAAACTCTATTTCAGTTTGCACATCTAGCTAATAATCGGTTCTTGGGTGCATGAATAGGTTATTAGTACGTATTCCACTTGGTTAGGAAGTTTTTGTCAGCTTTTAAAGAGGGGTAATTCAGTCTTTTCCCATCCCTTCTAAGCCTAAATCCTTTTCACCTAATTAAGGGTTTAAACAACGTAAAACATTATTTTACGTTCTTTAACACTTCAAAGACTTAGAACAAGGATTCAAGAGGAGAAAAGCTAGGGTTTTCAATTCAAATTTCATTGATTTTGCCAAGAACTTTGTTCTTTCTAAGTATGTAAGGCTATCAAAGTGTTGGACTAGTTCGTCCTCACACCCTACATCTACTTTCAAATCAGTAAAAGAGTAATCTAAGGTTCTATTCTTAGATTTGAGTATTCTTGAGATGAGTTGATTTTGAGTTCTTATGTTCCTGATTCTTTTTGAAATTCTATGCCTACTTATTGAATTGTTATAAAGTCTCAAGGGACAAGGACTTATATGGATCGGAATTATAAGCCCTAATTTTAAATGGGCTTGAAAAATCCTATCTCAATCCTATCCGAATAACGGGTTGGTTTGGGTTGGCCCCATGGGCGAAGTCCATATTGACTACTCTAACTACACATGTGATTTTTGTAGTAAATATTTAAAAAAAATATTGTGCTTTATAAATACTTAATTTATGTGTTGAAAGATATGCATTATTTTAAAATTTTGTGTTCAATGAAGTTATTTTTATAGTTTTTTTCTCTTGATATTTATGATCGTTTGTTATTTATTATGTTTGGAGTGTTGTACTATTTTATTATTTTGGTTCTTTTTTTATGGGCTTTACACTATTTTCTTTTATTATGTGTTATATTTTTTACATTTTTTTGGCTTGAATTTGTTATATTTAAGTCTATAAACTTTCGGAAATAATCTCTCTATTTTTGCAAGATACTGATAAAGTTTGTGCTCGCCCTATTCTCCCAAGTTATCAGATAAGACAATATTGATATTTCTCCTCATTTATGATATGATATGCTTTTTCAATATATAAATAGATATTTTCTGCATCGTTAAGTGCACTATTCATATGTTTGTATGTAGTAAAACAAAATATTTATGGTGGTGAAGTAAATGTAATAAGAAGTCATATTTTAAAATAATACTGTATTGAATTAAGTTGAAAATGTTATTCTATGTTTTAATTTTCTCTATTTTTGTAGGAGTGCTTGATTCTTTATAAAAAAATTGATTTCTTAGAAATATATTTAAACTTTTTCTAAAAATATTTATATTTGTAAATGTAATCTAAACAAATAAAATTTATATAGATAATTTTATTTTTTATAAATACTAAATCGCGGATGACCTTATATGATAGACACCCTAGGACACTTGAACTCTGTGCTCTGATACTAAGTTTGTCACGATCCGAGCCTACACCCTGGACGTGGCCGACACTCGAGAACCATTGTTGGTCCCCAAGAGAACCCTCATCGTGGCTGGCTACAAGAGAAAGACTAACTCAAGTATACATAAGCATCAAATTGAAAGAAACATTTAAAAATAGTTAACTAAATCTCAAAACTTCACTGAATATACTGAGCATGAAACATAAGTTTTAAATAAAATATTTGAAACTGAAAGACTCTCCAAAATTGTCTATGTATGAAGCCTCTACTGTATACTAGGATGAGTGTCGGGACAAGACCCACGACTCCTCAAGAGAACTACTAGTAACAACTCACAAAAACTGAAGTCCTCCAGCAACAAGGAGACCTCACTCAAAAGCTGACGAGAGGATGAAATGATCTCAACGGACTCTTGTTGAGGATAATAAGAACCTATATCTACATCATTAAAAGATGCAGGTCGAATGGCATCAGTACATTGTATGTACGAGTATGTAATATAGGTGAATAACAAATAATTGAATGAAAGGGATGCAATATATATATATATATACACACACACTCAATTGAATCAATACATGAACATGAAGTGAAAACCATTTAAGCTATTGTGATATAATCACTGATGATCGGGAATTCATACTGCATAAACATTGATGGTATATCTAGATACCATATTGCTTAAACATTGATGGCATACTCGATTGTCATACTAATCATGTTATACAATCTTTTTCTCAAAACTCATCTTTACTTCCTCAAAAACTCAGTTTAAACTCAAGTGTTGGCTTTTTAAGAAAAACTTCTCAACATTTATAACTCAATTCACAGGGTTCATGCGGAATTATGGATATGAACGACTCAACTTAGGAATCTTAATAGCAATATGGAAACTCAGTACTCAGAACTCAAGAACTCAGAACTTAACGATACTACTCATCTCAAAAATACTCAATTCATAGGGTTCATGCGAAAATATACACATGAACGAATCAACTCAAAAATCATAATGGAAAAAAGGTCTGAAATATATCCGAACTTTGACCGAAATTGCTGCAACAATACCGAACTTTGGAAAGGACCTTTTACCCCCCCTACACTATTTAATAGTGTATTTTAAAGGTATATCTGTGCCCACGTGGAAATCATAAATATTACATCATTATAAATAGTAATGTGTCCACGTGTCCATATATATACCTTTAAAATACACTATTAAATAGTGCAAGGGGGTAAAAGGTCCTCCATAAAATTTGGTATCGTAACAATAATTTCGGTCAAAGTTGGAGTATTTTTCGGAAACTTTTCCCAATCTTAATGCATAACATATATCAATTCAATAATTAGGAATGGAATTTCAAAAATAATCCGGAACTCAAGAACTCAAAATCAACTCATCTCAAGAATACTCAAATCTAGGGATAGAATCCTAGATTTACTCATTTTACTCATTTGAAAGTAGATGTAGGGCGTGAGGACGAATTAGTCTAACACTATGATAGCCTTACATACTTGGAAGAACAAGGTTCTTGAAGAATCTTGAAAAAGAACTTGATTAGAAGCCTTGAAACCCTAGCTTGAAGGAAAACAATCAAAAAACCTTTCTTGAGATTCTTGAATTAGTTTCTTCAAATCTCTATGGCCAAGAATTATGATTTTAATTAGTGATTCATAATTGTATGGAGTAATTTGAATTGAAAAGAATGGAATTCTTGAAGAAGAACTTACCTTGAAGAAGAATCTTCAAAAAGATGGAAAAAATCTTGAATTGAGTCTTCTACTTTGATTTTTCCTTAGGGTTTTGCCTTAGGGTTTGAGAGAGAAGAGAATGGTGGATTAAGAGATGAAAATCTGATTGTTTTGGGTCTATAATTAGTCGAGAAATTCATTCAGGGTTTTCTTTGAGGTAAAAAGTCAAAAACGATCCTTTTTAATGTTTTACCATCGACTAATTCGTCACTACACTGTATCAGGTTATTAAAATGGTCATAACATTTTTACTCAGAACTCGGATTGTTGCGAAGTTGGTGTCGTTGGAAAGAAGATTCAAATACCTTTAATTTGATAGCTTATGGGCCATGTAACCCTATATATTCTGAGAGATATGGTCGTTTATAGTTGACCCAACTAATATCTTACATCAAAACTTAAATCGGTAAGGAAACTTTCAACTCAACTTTGTGCTAGGAGATTCTAATGACCTTAATTGAAATGTAAAATCATCCCCACACTAAATAATTGACCTTTACATATATGGGCAATTTAAGAATCACCCGGTACAATCTTATTCACAATTGAAGAATGGTTCGGGTTTTAACTTTAAAAAAAATGGGGTGTTACAGAGAAAGCCAATCTCACGACTTGTTCGACACACTTTATTTCTTACAAAATATCACATGCATATTATATTTGAATATAAATCCAATAGAATTATCTAGAAGAGAATATTATAACAATCAAGTTATTTTACAATACTGAAATATCATCAAATCCTACGCAAACCTAGAGCCTTAACATGTTTTTCAAACAAGTCTCTAGAGATGGCCTTCTAAAAGGATCAACTATCATTTCACGTGTAGGAATGTACTGCAAAGTTATTTCTCCACTTGTCACTACGTCTCTTACAAAGTTATATTTTATGTCAATATGTTTGGTCTTGCTGTGATACTTAAGATCCTTCGTGTATGTGATTGTCGCTTGACTATCACAATATAGAATCATGGGATCCTTAAAATCCTTTGCAATACTGAAATGCTCAAAGAATCTCTTTAACAAAACAGCTTCTAGTACTACAGACACACAAGCCACAAATTCATATTTCATGGTTGAAAGAGTTGTGCAAGTTTGCTTCTTACTTTTCCATGAAATAACACCACCATTTAGTAAGAAAGCATAACCGGATGTTGATTTTCTATCATTCCGGTCACCAGCCCAATCAGCATATGTATAACCTCTTATGAATAAATCAGATCCACTATAACATAGTGTATAATCCGCAGTTCCCTTCAGGTATCGGAATATTCTATTTACCGCTCTCTAATGATATCTTCCAGGATTGGATTGATACTTGCTAACTAGACTCACAGCATAACAAATGTCTAGGCGAGTACACATCATAACATACATCAAACTCATAACAACACTTGAATAAATGACTCGAGACATGTCTTCCTTTTCTTTTTCAGTCTTTGGACACATTTCAAGGCTTAAAGTTTCACCCCTTGCTACACGAGTATCCATGGATTTACAACTATTCATTCGAAAATGTTCCAATATTTTCTTTATATAAGTTTCCTGAAATAAACTCAAAAATTTCTTGGAACGATCTCTTTGGATATCAACACCCAATATATAGTCTGCTTCACCCATATCTTTCATATCAAATGATTTGAAAGTCATGACTTAACAGTTTTCACATACTCCAGATTATTTTCAGCTAATAAAATATGGGCGGTGGATTCAGGGTCGGGGTCGGATAATTGGCAAAAGTACCTCAACTTATCTGAGGAAAATGAACTGCTTAGGATCTTTGCACCTAAATAAATAGTAGACACACAAAAAAATAAGACGTGAAACTTATAGAGTCGTAGCCTTCTAAGACTTTCTTCTCCAACTCACTCAATCGATAGGTTGAGGCAATCAACTGCTACGTAGAGAGAAAAAAATACAAAATTTTCATTGGACTTTTTCACATAGATGTAATGGTCTTCATCGATCATGGTGAAATCAAATGACATCACATCCTTATGAAATCGTAGGTACCACTGCCTTGAAGATTGCTTTAGGCCATAAATTGATCTTTTTAATTTACAAATTTTCTTTTCTTGGCCTTTAACAACAAAACCTACTGGTTGTTTCATGTAAATTTCCTCGTTTAATTCTCCATTGAGAAAAGCGGTCTTCACATCCATTTGATGTAATTCTACATCTAAACATGCAACAAAAGCTAAAAGTAATCGTATGGAGGTAAATTTTACAACTGGTGAAAAAGTTTCCTCATAGTTTATTCCAACTTCTTGAGTAAAACCTTTTTGCCACCAGTCGTGCTTTATGTCTTTCTATCAATTCATTTTGCGTTTAACTTCTAGAATCCATTTATTTCTAATAACTTTACGTTCCTTATGAAGGTCAACTAGATCCCAGACTTTATTGATTTTTGTGGACTCTAATTCTTCTTTATTGCTTTTTACCATTCATCTCTTTTAGAGATTGATAAGGCCTCAGTTACAAAATTAGGTTCATCCAATTATATAGGAGATACCAAGAAAACATAATCCTCAATCTCATAAGATCGTTTAGGTAAACCTTTTCTTGTACTCTTACATATTTGAAGTTCAGATTCCTCTATAGGATTTTGGGATTCATAACTCCCACTTGGACCAGGATTCATTTCTTGATCCTTTGGATTATCAAGTATGTCTAACAATATTACCTGATCTTCTGAATTCAATATTTCGTAGAGAGGCTCAACTTAATCTAATTCACCCTTTTTGGGAAAATCATTTTCCAAAAATCTAACATCTCGTGATACAATTTCAATAATACTTCCATCCTCCAGTTCATCGATGAACACATACCCTTTGGAGTGTTCAGAGTACCTTATAAAGATACATTTCTTTCCTTTTGGACTTAGTTTACCAAACTCACCAAAAATGATCTTTAATATATGTTGCACAACCCCATGGTTGTAGATCATTCAGGTTTGTTTTATGACCAGTCCAAAGTTCATAAGGAGTGGAAGACACTGATTTAGAAGAAACTTTATTCAATATGTAACCCGCAGTCAATATTGCATCTCCCCATAAAGAGATAGGCAAATTTATCTATGCCATTATTGATCTTGTCATGTCCAATAATGTTCTATTCCTTCTTTCAGCTACACCATTTTGTTGTGGTGTATAAGGAGTAGTTAACTGTTTGATAATACCCTTTTCAATACATAATTCTTCAAATTGTTTTGACAAATATTCACGTCCTCGGTCAGTTCTTAAAGCTTTTATGCTTTTATCTAATTAATTTTTAACTTTATTCATATATCTGTTAAAGCACTCAAGTGCTTCAGATTTATGTGAAATCAAATAGACATGACCAAAACGTGTGAAATCATCAATAAATGTAATGAAGTATGTAAAATCAGACATTTCCCTCACATTCGTTGGACCACAAATATCAGAATTGATTAATTGAAGTGGTAACTCAGCTCTCTTAGCTTTTCCAAATGGTTTACGCGTAATATTTCCAGCAAGACAATTTTCACAAGTTGACATATTAATTTTGGTTAAAGAACCTAAATATCCTTCTTTTGACAACCTGTTCATTCACTCTTGCCCTATGTGACCTAATCTTGCATGCCATGTAATAACATCAATATCATTTTTACTTGAATAACATGCCATTACACAACGGTCAACATAATAGTCATAAGTTGACGGATTACAATCTAAAACGATAAAGTGGTCATAACGAAGTCCAAACCCATATAAAACATTATCTAGAGTTATTCTAACACCATTACGACTAAAAAATAAATCAAAACCAACGTCTAAAAGAACAGACACAGATACTAAGTTTCATCGAATCTCTGGAGCATATAGGACGTCATGCAACATCAAGGAACGACCACCACGCAAGTCCACTTTGCAAGTGCATATACCTTTGACTTCCAGCCTAGAATTATTTCCTACGTAGATCCACCTTGATTTAGATGAAACTCGACGAAACTCCACAAACGCCTCTCTATCTCGACTCACGTGTCGGTGGATCCTGAGTCTACAATCCACAAAGGATAAGATTCAGCTAGTAAAGAAGTGCTAGAAACATATGTAGCACTTAGAGATGTGTTTAGAAATGTTACATTTTTGGGCTCGGTACATTCACGAGTAAAATGCCCCAGTACATGGCAACTGTAGCACTTCATTTTACTTCCATTTTCCTTTCTTGGAATTTGGCTTCTTCTTTGTCTTAGAGGGTCCTTCTCCAGTCTCTTTGTCTTTTCCATTTCTTTTCTAATTCTTCTTGCGCTTGAAGCCTGAAGATTTTGTACCACTTGAATCTGCCACAAAGGCATTAAAGCAACTTTAGCAGCACCAAGCCGCTCATTTTCAAGTTCAACATGACGTGCAACATCAGAAAAGGTTTTGATGCTATCATTATGGGTCAAGTTAACCTTCAAATGTTCCCAATTATTGGGAAAAGACCGAATAAATGCCTGAACTTGTTTCTCATCTGAAAGAACATGGACAACACTCTTTAGTTGAGCTATCATGTTTAACATCACCCTAAGGTACTGTTTGATATTTTGATCATTCGTTTTTTGTAAGTGTCAAATTTGATAGTCAACTATCGTAGGCGGGTTATAGACGTACCCCCATACGTTCCTCACAGATGTGCCCACATAGCATGAGCAGTAGGGAATTCCTCACATTCATGTATGAGGTCATCAACCACAAAACTAACTATTATTCCACGTGCTGTGGAATTAGCTTTTTACCAAGCTTTGTAAGCTTCAAGATCCCTTCTGTGTTGTGCAGAATTACCCTCTTCTGGTTGATTCAAAACATAATTTACATCTTCCAGAGCATTTTTCTCTTCCAGTACATATCATATTTTACGACTCCAGATGTCGTAATTGTCACCGTTAAGTTTTTCACCTTTGTTTAAGTCAGCAATGATACTTTTTGATGCCATATACGTTATTGAGATATAATAAGGCGAGAATTATTAATCAAAATTATGCATGCGACATACATATTCAAGAAAATCAATTATCATAAAGATTTCATATTTAATGTAAAATCGCAAAGATACTTATGCATTCAATCATCATCTACAAACTAAATATTTAACCAAAATTCAAATCTAATTTCTTAATGTGTATTCTAATATAGTAAAGACTTTAATAATAGGGATTTTTAAGTAATAACATAAATTGAGAAAAACAAACTACATAATTCATATATTCAAAAATAAATTATAAGCAATAACAAATTACAAAGTCATTCAAAGACTAAAATCCTCCCACAAGTCTTCAAGGCAACAAATATACACCATAAAAGACTGACTAGGCCAAATGTCATGATAAACATTAGTCAATCTACTACACCAAGGTTCACGGAGAGCTTCTGTTAAATAAGCTAAGGCTCTCCAATCTGAAATTTCCTTATAATCAACCAATTCAGCCCATTGTATTTCAAAAAAGTGAATAAAATCACGTGCTGAAATATTAGGGGACATCTTCAAAGACTCAAACTCTTTAAATTTATTCTATTTTTCCCTTCGAATGATCCTTTCATTCCTTAACAGATTTTGTGTCAACCTTGGGACACCAATCTGTATGATTTCATGCCCTCGGAAATTTGTCTTACGGTGAGTTGCTCTTCTACCTTGTCCCTTTGCTCGACTTTAAGAACTCCCACTTGGAGTAATTTGAGCATGTTCCCATTCAACCATACCTGAAATGATAACAAAAACGAAATATGGTTAACACCATTTAATGCGACAACGTATGTCACAAATTTCTCGTAGGAGACAAGAAACTATTTATGGAACATAAGAACTAAATGAATTTCTCAAGACTAATTTTAATACATATAATTAAAATCATAATATAGTCAAAACAATTGGTCACTATTCTTTATTTATAAAGAAGATAATACATGCCCTAAAAAATACTTTAAATTATAGAAAAAGCCAATATAAATATATATGGACCCCCAAAAAAATGATATAATGTCCAAAACCAACAACAATAAACCATCATTCTTAGCTAGAAAGAAAAAAATGGGACCACATAATTTTTTATTATTAATATTTATTTTTAAAAAAGGATAAGACCAAAACAGTACTTTCAGGAATGCTAAAAAAAATAACCAAGACATTTAGGTATACCATTCAATCAATTCCCAAAAAAAAGTACATTGTACTTTTTCATTAAATTTTATGATTTAAAAAAAATAATCATTCACTTTTCCTCTTTTCTAAAGAAAATAAAAGGCAAAAGATGTAGTTTATTTATTTTATTTTATTTTATTTTGATAAAATAGTACTACATGACAAATTGTACTACATATTTTACAATTTGTACTCCTCCTATTTTATTCATAAAAGCAAGAAAGACATATTTTTCATAAATGAATTGTAGTCCCAAAAAAAGATCTATTCATCTTTTATATTGAATTTTTTTTTCTCCAAGTTCAAATAACCATTCTTTTCCTAAAAAACAAACTTGGCAGAACGAAGAAATAAATATTCACAAAAATGATTGAATCATTCCTTCTTCCTCATTCATAACAAAAAAACACGTCATCGTCAGAAATATTGAAGAAACGAAGGTATGTTCTTTGATCTATAATCAGATTCAATTTCTTCTTCTAACAGATGAGTTCGAATAATCCATAGTTTCAAAAAAAAAATTGATCATCAAATAAATGTTCGTTAACACAAGATTTTTTATAACACATAATCAGTACATATTTCAAGAAATACTTTATAATCATCGAGCAATTAACGATGGCTCTGATACCATTAGAAGAGATAGAGCAAAATCGACGAGTTGTGTACCTTAATTTACAGCAGAAGTTGTTGATTTTTATATTTTTACCGAATTACACTCAAGTCCCTCTTTGAATCACTAGGAAACAAAATTTGATTCACAAACTAAATTTCCTTTTATGTTGGATGTCTTTAATCTAAGAATGATATTGTTTTCTGTTTTTGTTTCTTTTCTTTCTATCTCTTTTTTCTTTGACGAGCGTAAAGTTTTTATTTAAAAAAAGGGATTGTGTACGTTGGAGTAGTTACTATGAAACTGGTCCCACCCTTATTTTAAATTAACATTTATCTTTTTTTTTAGATAAAAACTTCGGGTCTGATCTGGTTAGGTCAATCCACATGGGCGATCCGCGACCCAAAACTTACAGATATAGTTATATTATATAACTACGACGAGTTTTAATGGAGTGACATGCAAAAGTAAGGATTCATAGAGCCAGTGATTACATGCTTGAGATTGAGTCGTAGCTATCGATTATGAGCTATTTTCTTGATCTCTTCATTGTTGTTTTAACTTTTATGAGTAGCTAAAAGATTTTCCCTTTTTCTTTGTTTTGAAAATGGAGAAGATTTTCTTGGTGGAGCCATTCATTGGAGCTGCACTTGCTGCCTTGTACTTTGCCCTCTATTTTGTTTGACTTGGCTCCTCTACTTATAGTTGTGGTTCTTTCTTTCTTTCTCTTTTTTTATTATCAATTTCCTGGGACAACATCACTTTATTTTGACAAAGAAAAGAGCATAAACTCGAAAAGCACGCAAAACTTGTAACTTTCATCAGATAGTAGCATTAATCTGTATATAAATAGATGAAAGGGAACGAACGAAAATTTATGATCCTGTCTAATAACTAAAAGGAGAGATAAAATATTAACTACATAAACAAATTTCCATCAACTTCATAAAGCAGAAACACCTGAACCAAACAAAAAAACAAAAAATTATTTAAATATTAAACTGATAAAATATGAATAATTTAAAGGGATTTTGAGGTATTAACTCAAACATTTTTAAAGCAATTACTACTAAACATTGTTTTGATCGTCGTAGTTTCAAACTGACAAATGTTCCCATTCTTCTGTTTAGTTGTTGATAGGCAATTGTGTGTCAGCAATTCATAAGTAATTGAGTGTTGTAATACAAGAGTAGATTGCTCCAATCCATGTAGTATAACTTTCTTGAAGTATAATTTTTTTAAGCAATTTCTATTGAACATTGTTTTGATCGTCGTAGTTCCAAACTGACAAGTGTTTCCATTCTTCTGTCTAGTTGTTGACTGTGTGTCAACAATTCATAACTTTTTTGAAGTATAATATTTTATAAGTAATTACTACTAAACATTGTTTTGATCGTCATAGTTCCAAATTGACAAATATTTCCATTCTTATGTCTAATTGTTGAGTGTGTGTCAGCAATTCATAAGTAACTGATTGCTAAAATCCAAGAAAAGATTTCTCCAATCAAACAAGTATAACTTTGTTGAATTGGACTCTTCTATTAAAAAAAAACCTTATTAGAAAAGTCATTCTATTTTTGTTACTCCCAATCCTCTCTTTTTCGTTATCCCCAATTCACTCTTTTTTCGTTACCCCCAATTCTCTCTTTAATGGTTGAAGTTATCGCTGAACAGAACTTTTCAGCTTTCTATTGAAGAAGGTAGTGATTTGCATCTATGTTGGACCAGTAACACTGATTTTTTTCCTTGTTTTCATTTTTATGACATCTTTCAGTTGATCAAAATGACATTCATATTTTTTAGGTCAATGGGTGCTAGAAGTGTTTTAAAATCTATCATTTTTTAAAGATTCTTGGGATTTCTTCAGAATTTGGTGTTAAGAGAACTTGCTTTTCTACTGCGTTTTGTTAATGGGTATTTCATTCTCCGAGAAAATCATCAAGCTTTGATTTTCTTTTGTCTAAATTTTTTCTGCTATTTTTTTAAAAGGGAAAAAAATTACCCCAACAATTATCATATCTGTATTTTAGTTTTGATCATTTGAACTAAACATGATAATTTTCTTGATTATAGTGAAGTGGGCCTCTGGTAATTAAATTTCAAGAAACTCATCAGCTACAAATGGCGACGAAGAGGGGCAAGAAGATTTTTAACAAAAAAGAACTTGCAGAAGATTGCTGCTTTGAATGTAAAGATCTGCGAGCTCATGATTTGTGTCTATGGGCAAGTCCTTTTGCTAAAAAAATTAAATTTATTTATGGTATATTTGATGGAATAAACTAAAAACATGGTCATCATTTGGAAACATTTTTTATTTCTTTTTTTCTGGCTTGAAAAAGACGCATTTTTCAACTTAAGGTAGAAATTTACCCTCTGCTTGGTGGTTTTCACCTAGTATTTTGCGGAACATTTACTCCGATAGAACACGAAGTCTATGGATTCGCTAATGTCAAGTTGATTTCCATGAAACCCGGATCTATAGATTCACTTATGTCAACTTGACTTTTATGAAGCATAAAAAAGTTTATAATTAATTAATGACAAGCAAGCACTCTAATTTAACAAATGTAAGTAATTTTCACTACACAATCCTTGTACAAAATGAAATCCAGTTTGGTGGGGTTCATTTACTCACAATTTACTTCCTTTTTTTTCGTAACTAAATGAGTTAAGGAAGGTCACTGTGCGTTGTGACTGATTACCTTTGTTGCAGACGTTCACCTTGGGACTTGGTGATTCTTTCTCTACATGGACTTCTACTAAATAATATATTTTCGATTTTGCAGGAAATGTTTGAAAGCTTATCACCATGCTGTTTTCTGTAGGCAAGTCTTCAAAAGTCAAAGAAAATTTGTCCGATCATTGCGTAAGCCGAAAGTTCAATAGATGAGGAGCCGGATGACATTTTTAATCAATACCAAAAGCGTGGAGAAAGATGACTCAGTATGGACAAGTGATAAACATTGGATATGTGGCAAGCCTCTTAATATTTATCCTTTAAATGACTTAGCATATTTCTAAATATCAATATATACTTTTTTTTGTTCTAAAATAAAAAAAGGTTTTACTTCCATATTTGTTCACTCCCTGGAGTTTAATTTCAGTAAACAGATAGTTCTATGTATTTTATACATATTAAATATTTTGTCAGCCCACATTTCCCTAGGTCAAAAAAGTTTTCGTTACTCCACTCCTTAATAAAATAAAAGCTAATATATAATTTCACGTGCGTCTCAAAAACAAATACTAAACAACTTATCTTATACACTTTTCTCTTAGTTATGATGCCAAAAGTCAAATTATGAAAATACATCAGTATGGGGAGGAGGAAGATTTTACTTCAGAATTCATTGTGAATACATTCCATTCTAAGAAGAACATTTGCATTCACACAGGCTTCAAGGAAGGCCACACCCCAATTGGTTGCAATGTGATTGCATTCAAATATTTTAAGTTTGAGTACTTAAATATTGTTGGCTTTGTCTTGTTAGTTTCACTGGTCATGTATTCCTTTTTCCTTACATAGAATAAAAATTATTGTGCGAAAAGTAACTCCAGTTTTGTTGTGTTCCAGGACGACATACGTGCTTAATTTGCCACGGAAAAACATATTATCAATGAGATTGTTGTAATAGATCTGCATGCACTCGCTGCATTGGTCGAATCGATTTTGTCCATCTTAAAGGAAAGAATGGATTATGCAATAACTGTCTAAAGCTCGCATTGCTTGTGGAAGAAGACATGAATATTGATTTTGATTGGGGTATGCATGATTATTTTGGTTACTCTAAAACTGTAATTTTTGGTTAAGTACTAACTAATTAATTACTTTACTATTTTGGAAATTTTTATTTTCAAATTCAAAGAGAACTTGTCATGGAAACTATTAACTGAACTAGCCAAGGAAAACAACTTGAAACTTAATAGCATGAAGCTTTACAGCAATCATGTATATTTATGTTAAATATTCATGATAGATAGATAAATGAAGCCATGTATTTAAAGAACCTTGAGAGGCAACAAGTTTGACAGCAGGAAAGTGAGATGTGCTATATGTTTCTCTTTAAAACACAATATTCATTTTTATCAGAAAAAGTGAAAGATTATAATAAATGAAAAAAGAGTAAGTTTCTTGTTCAATTTTCAATCTGTGAACCGTAGACACGTAATTTTTGACCGAACCTAAGATTTTATACAATTTTGATACTTAAATATTATTATTTTAGTAGGTATATATATTTCAAATAAATGAATAAAAAGACGTGAAAATTATAACAAATTATATGCTTTCTTTACATTTAGATTTTAATAATAGAAGTTTGTATATTTAATGTATTTATTAGTTATTATTTATTTTAATTAATATTTCAACTTTTACCTACTCTAAAAAATAAAAGTATATGTTATGGAAAAAAAAGTAAAAAAGAGTCCTAAAAAATTCAAATTACCTCACCCTTAATCCTAATTACCCTCAAACTCCCATAACTTATTCCTCCTAAAAATCCTCTTCCCATTTATTTTCCCTTTTATGTTTTACGTAAAATTTTCCCACCCACACGTTTTTTGTTGTTTTTTAAACTTACTTTATTTCTTTTCTTTTCTATTTTTATAGCTCCTAAAATCTCTCAACTAAATACCCTTAAAATCCTCAATTAAATTATACTCCCCACCTCCACACATTTTTTTTAAAATTTTATTTTTATTCTTTTCTTTTTGATTTTTCTGCTCGTCAACACTCTCAACCAAATAACCTTAAAATCTTCAACTAAATTATATTCCCCACTTCCTCACTTTCCCTTTAATTAGCACCAGACTCACACCAAAAAGATTATTAAAGCAACGTACAATAGAGAAGGAAAAAATAGAGGCTGAGAGAAAAAAAGTCAGAGCAAGAGTAAAAAAAATAAAATCAATTGAGCAGGAAGCTGGGATTGAGATTTTCGTTTACAATTGCTAGTTTGCAAACCTTTGAAGGGTCGTTTCTTTTGTTATTATTGCTATTTTATGTTCATATAAGTTTAGTTTATTGAGTCATTAATCAATCAAGATGAAGTAGTGTTTGTTATTATTATATGGTCATTTATATTTTAAATCCCCAGGTTAAAATAATGTGTTGATTTCTTTATTTTTATCTAATTTTTAATTCATTTATTTATTTAGCCATTGTTTATGTAATTATCCTTATTTTTTATTTTTTTAGGGATTTGGACTAATTTTGACAACAATAAAAAAAGAGAACGTTGTGCTTATGATAAATAGTAAGTTATTCAAGAATATTCTGTTATAAACATTTTTATATGATTAATGTCATATGCCTTATTTTCAGAGATGTATGTTAACTTTAATTTTTTTTTACTGAAAGTCTGACTCTCCAATGAATGAATAATTTATTGAGGGAAACAAATAGGGTGTTGCATATTTAATACACATAGATGTTAAATCATATTTTATTTTCATGTTAATTGGTGTTTATATTTAATGGTGTCAGAATCAAGTTGTTCGCATAATTCAATAGGTGATTTTCCCATGATTGAGAGAATATGCTATAATTTTCGTCTTTGTAAAAGTTGGGCCTTCAACTTTTAATTATAAAAACTACTTAGAAACTAATGCAGTTCTGTTCTAACAGTCATATATTATCTTTGGCCTAAACCTAAAACTTATAGCTTTTAAATTAATTACTCCATCTTTAACCAATAAGTATAAATTTAAGTATATTTTTTTTTTTTTACAAAAGAGCAATAAATAACAATAAGGTTTCATTAAAGAATGTGGGTTCACATCTTTTTGAGACACTTAAAAAAGAATCGGATGTACTGACGCACCTTGGCCAAATGATCATATTAATTTTGATTTAATGTAAATTAAATTTTTTAGACTAAAAATATTAAGGTGAAGCGATTGAGAGAAGAAAGTAGATATGCTTCTAAGTGATTATACCTCAAAATTTAGAATGCAGTTATGCATCCGATTTGAGATTAATAAACGTCAACAATAAAACATGTTAGCAAACCGTAGCATAGAACTGCATATCCAAAAAAGAAAAGATATATTTTAAAGAAAGTATAAGTTAATAAAAGTGACAGTGCTTGAACCACTGGACTCGAGGGATGCCTAATACCTTCCCCTCGGTCAACAGAATTCCTTACCCGGTCTTTTATTTTCGCAGACCAAATAAATAGTCATTTCCTTTTGATTAGGGATTTAAAAGGTGACTTGGAACACCCTAACTCAATTCCAAGTGGCGACTCTGAAAATTAAAAATAATCCTTAATCAATACTGTCACTTAAATTGGAAAAACCCCTTTCCGTCGTGCGAAAAAGGGGTGTGACATCTCTGGTGACTCCGTTGGAGAATAACCAGAATTTGAGCTTTATTATATTGGCTCTTACTTGATTTTATTAGTATTATTTTTGTATATATTGTGTATGATGGCCTAATGTGCTACTTTCTGCTCATTTATCGTTTTTATATTGTTGAATTGTATTAAATTGTATTCTCTTACTCAACCACTCTAAGTCTCTAGTTATACTTCACACACATTCACAGGAATGCAATTATTCATCCTACTTCTATTGAGATAAAGTTTGAGTGTCTTGACACCCAATGAAGAATTTTTAGTCACACATGTTAGACGGAGTTGGATCAACAATGAAGTCGAAAAAGTGCTGCTACAGATAAGTTGCCCCTCCCTTGCTCGAGTTGTCCACTCGGGTAAGTCAGTCTAGATACCTATCTTATTCAGGTTTGAACCTGGTAAAACTAGAATATCGACAGGGTTATCCCTAGAAGACTCCGCTTATTTGCATCATTTTCATGTGACTTAGTGAGCCTCAAAACAAGAGTTGGGTACGCCCTGGACAAGTATCCCTCTTTTACTTGACCACTTAGCTCATTTTATGTGCTACATGAAAATGCAGTTATTTATAAAGTCTCTATAAGTTGAATCATTTTAGTGTGATTAATGTAATGAAACAAGTAAGCTATCTTTTGATCTTATAAAAAAAGAGAGGAGAAAACATGAAAATATTTCTTCCTTTAGAAGTTATTATACATTTCTTTAAAATAAAATAACAAATTTTGCATTACTTAATGAAAAGAATAATAATATTTTATTTAGATTTTTTTTGTAAAGTTTATAAAAAGAAAATTCAAAATATTTTACTTTAATAATACTTTGAAAAAATCCATTTGTCAAAAAAATAATAATTTAATATCCTAAAGTTTTTTTTTCTTACTGTCCAATCTGAACGAACTATGCACACCTGATTCTCAACCCTATGAGATACATAGACAACCTTATTTGGTGTCACGCCCCGAGCCTACACCCTGCGCAGGACTGACACTTGAGAACCATTGCTTGCCCAAAGAGAACCCTCGGCCTGGCTAAACTCTCAGCGGAAAACTTTAAGCATTTATAAGAGAAATCAAATGAAACATTACTCAACTGTCTCAAAATAAACTTAGAGTGTTTTAGAAATAAACATTCAACTAGCCAAAGTGGCAACTCAAGTCTCAATATAAATGAAATGACAATGAAAAGACTAATGAACTATAAGTATCTATCTATGAAGCCTCTAATACTATGAGGTATGTCGGGACAAGACTCCCGATCATCCTAACAACTGAAAAGACAAAGAAATATAAAAGGGACCCTCCAGAAAGCAAGGAGGCTTACCAAATGACTCTGAAATGCTCAGCTGGATCGACGAAGTGCTGAATGCTGATCCTGGTTACCTGTATCTGCATCACAAAATGATGCAGGTCAAATGGCGTCAGTACATTGAATGTACGAGCATGTCAGGGGAAATCTAAACAAGACATAAGCTTGAACTGAAATCTAAAAGAAACACTTACCTCCTCTTTACTCAATTCATGAATACCCAACTTAATGCAGAAATAAAGCACAATATAGATGTAGTGTATATAAAGCATTTAAAATAGTAGACAAGATCTCGGAGTATTGAAAAATACAATAATATCTCAGTTGTATATAAAAATACAAAAGTAAACTCTGTTTAGGAGATTCTCTAACCGACAACCATCACTATGAGCTATCTGATGATACAACGTCTCGCCCACGCTGCCAGAACTGTCATATACCTTTCCGGAATATAGAACACCTCAACTAAGTAGATCCACTAAGCTATGCTTAAAAGCAATAATGAATCATCTAAAAAGTATGACCCTTTCTACCCACGTCGGGTACATGGTTTATGAAGACTTTGAGTTGTATGAAATCATCTCCATATCAGTGCTCAATACTACTCCCAAAAATATACTCTGCTCATATGTTTAAAAATATGACTTTCTCTGTGGTTTGAGATTATTACTCAAAAATCTATCTCTTCAAAGAGATGGTACTCATAACTGCTTATGAAAACTCATTTGGAAATCGGTGTTTCCTCTCATCTTAATTGTGAAAATATTTACTCTTTGAAAATACTTAGTCTCCATATAACATTTTGAAGAAAATTAACTCGGCTCTACTCTTTCTCAAACTCAATACTTAAGTCTTAAAACAAGTTTAAAACAATTGTAAAAGACTTGTGAAACGACTCTAAGAACTCTCTAGACTTGACTCTTAGCTCTACCTTGAATTTGAATTTATGGATTCAAGGTTATGATTTATGTTTATGGATGATTTCTAGATGTTTAGAAGTCATTTAGAGTAGTTAGAATCGATAGGAAGTGTTAGTACAATTTAGAAGGACTCAGACGGGCTAAACGACGGAAAACGGGTGGGGGCAGACAACCCTGGCGCACTACTGGTGCGGGGCGCCAGCCCCTAAAGTTCAGAGAGCACTTATTGGCGCACTGCTGGCGCGCCGCCCCAGCCCCTCTGGCGCATCTGGGGCGCGCCGCACCAGCCCCTCCCCAGGTGGTTCCGATAAATTTTTCAACTCATTTTTTATCTTAACTCGACTAGATTTTTTTTTTCTCAATTACTCTTATGTTTAGATACCCAATACATGTACACAAGAATCTACTCATAAACGACTCTAAAATCGACACAATTTTCTCAAGAACTCATCAATCCCATCCTAACTCAAGAACGAAAGCCAATTTCAAGAACACGATCAAGAACATCAAACCTTCAACTTTCTAGAATGAATTTTACACTGAAATTAACATGATTTGCACGTGGGTGAACGCACCCAACTCTATGTGAACTCACATACCTCTTTAGGGATCAACCCTTTGGTGAAACAACCTTCGATTCAGCAAGAAATCTCCAAGAACTCCTTGACTTTTCTCCTCTTCTTGAACTATTCTCAAAATCCTAGCGTTATTTTTGATTGCGTAAACTGAACCAAATCAGTTTGGACCCCTAATTAATTACTAAAAATGAAATAACTTGATTGGGTAAGGAAAAGACCAAAATACCCCTCTTAAATCCGGGTAACTTTCCTTAATCGAACAACCCGACTTCAAACGAGCATATCTCCCTCATACAAGCTTGAAATTTAGCAAACTCGGTGGTGTTTGAAAGAGGATTCAAAGACCTTTCATTTGATATCTTATAGCCCACCTTACTCATCATGTACTAAAAGTTATAGTCGTTTGAAGTTGACCCAAAACTTATACTTAGCATAACTTGCAAAAATTTCCAAATTTACTCTTTCCAAAAATGATTCTTTCTAATTCTAGTTCTTTCTAAGGCGGGATGTTACAATATCTCCCCCTTGGGATCATTTGTCCTCGAATGAGATAACTCTAAGTAGGCTAAGGATGTAACATCTAACATTCAGCTCAAACACCCAACAAGCAATATTTAACACACGTCAACTTAAAATAAATGCCAAGAAATGAATAGTACCTTAATTTGGAATTTCTCCGGACTCAAAGAGATGTCGGTATCTCTTCTTCATGTCCTCCTCAGCTTCCCAAGTAGCTTCCTTAACAAACTGATTTCTCCACAGAACCTTGACTGATGCTAGTTCCTTGGTCCTCAACTTGTGAATCTGGCGATCTAGAATCTGAACAGGAATCTCCTCATAAGATAAGCTATCCTTACTACCAGTATCTTCAGTAGGTATGATAAGTGAAGGATCGCCCATACACTTTTTCAACATAGAAATGTAAAATACTGGATGGACCGCTGCTAACTCTTGCGGTAGCTCCAACTCATAAGCCACGTTACCTATCCTCTTGGATATTCTGTAAGGACCAATATATCGGGGACTAAGTTTCCCCTTCTTACAAAATCTCATAACACCCTTCATGGGTGAAACCTTCAAATAAACCCAATCATCTATTTCAAACTCCAAGTCTCTTCTCCTAACATCTGTATAGGATTTTTGGCGACTCTGCGCTATTTTCAATCTCTCTTGAATAACCTTCACTTTCTCCATATCTTGATGAACTAAGTCTGGTCCTATCAACCCAGCTTCACCAACCTCAAACCATCCAATAGGAGATCTGCATCTTCTCCCATAAAGAGCCTCATACGGAGCCATTTGGATGCTAGAGTGGTAACTATTGTTATAAGCAAACTCAATGAGAGGTAGGTGATCATCCCAATTACCCTTGAAATCGATCACACAAGCCCTCAACATATCTTCTAAAGTCTGAATGGTGTGCTCTGCTTGACCATCAGTCTGAGGATGAAAAGCAATACTCAAATTCACTTTCGAACCCAAACCTTTCTTGAAAGACTTCCAGAATTTTGCAGTAAATTGTGCACCTCTATCTGAAATAATCGACACTAGAACTCCATGGATTCTAACTACCTCTTGAAGATATAACTTGGCATAATCCTCTGCTAAATGGGTTGTCTTTACTGGCAAAAAGTGGGCTGATTTAGTTATTCTATCTATAATCACCCAAATGGAATCATGCTGCCTGTGAGACCGCGACAAACCAGTAATAAAGTCCATATTGATCATCTCCCACTTCCATTCCGAAATCTCTATATTCTGAGCCATACCACCGGGCCTCTGGTGCTCTACCTTAACTTGTTGGCAATTCGGACACTTAGCAACGAATTCTGTAATGCCCTTCTTCATACCACTCCACCATACACTTCTCTCAACTCACGATACATCTTTATGGAACCAGGATGGATAGAATATCTGGAGCTATGAGCTTCCTCCATGATCCTCTCTTGAAGTTCATCCACCCTTGGCACACACAATCTACCTTGATACCTCCATATCCCATCTCCCCCTTGTTCAAAAGCCATCACTTTTTGCTTATGAACATTTGCCTTCAACTCAAGCAAAATAGGATCTTGGTCTTGTTTCTCTTTCACTTCAGACACTAATGATGATTCAGCCTCATTTATCACCACCACTCCTCCTTCATTGGAATCCATTAAACGAACTCCCAATCCCACAAGTCTGTGCACATCTTTAGCTAACTCTTTCTGGTCTTCCTCAACATGGGCGGTACTACCCATAGACAATCTGCTCAAAGCATCAGCAACAACATTAGCCTTACCTGGGTGATAGAGAATACTCATGTCATAATCCTTGAGTAATTCAAACCACCTCCTCTGTCTGAGATTAGGCTCTTTCTGACTAAACACATACTTAAGACTCTTGTGATCGGTGAACACATCTACATGGACTCCATAAAGATAGTGACGTCATATTTTCAAAGCAAACAATACAAAATCCAACTCTAGATCATGGATTGGATAATTCCTCTCGTGAATCTTAAGCTGTCTGGAGGCATAAGCTATAACCTTGCCATTATGCATCAACACAAAACCCAAACTGACTTTGGACGCATCACAATATACCACAAAACCTTGCATACCATCTGGTAAGGTCAATATTGGGGCAGTAGTCAACCGTTTTTTCAATTCCTGAAAGATTTTCTCACAAGCTTCAGACCATTGAAACTTAACTGTTTTCTGAGTCAACTTAGTCAAAGGAGATGAAATAGATGAGAACCCCTAGACGAACCTTCTATAATATCCAGCTAATCCCAAAAAACTCCAGATATTAGTTGGAGACGTGGAGGCCACTTCTACACTGCCTCTATCTTTTGAGTGTCAACTCAAATTCCATCACTGGAAACAATATGTCCTAAGAATGCCACAGACTCAAGCAAAAATTCAAACTTAGAAAACTTAGCATATAACTCCTTATCCTTGAGGGTTTGAAGGACTACTCTAAGATGACTAGCATGATCTTCCTCATTTCTCGAATAGATTAGGATGTCATCAATGAATACAATAACAAACATATCTAAATAAGGCTTGAATACTCTATTCATAAGGTCCATGAATGCTACAGGAGCATTAGTCAAAACAAAGGACATAACTAGGAACTCATAATGACCATAGCGGGTCCTAAAAGCTGTCTTAGGGATATCACTTTCTCTTACTCTCAACTGATGATAGCCAGATCTGAGGTCTATCTTAGAAAAACAAGTGGCACCCTGAAGTTGATCGAATAGATCATCAATTCTCAGAAGAGGATACTTATTATTTGTAGTAACCTTGTTCAACTGACGGTAATCTATACACATTCTAAGAGAACCATCTTTCTTCCTCATAAATAAGACCAGAGCGCCCCAAGGTGAGACACTTGGTTGAATGAAACCTTTCTCAAGGAGATCTTTGAACTGCCCTTTTTACTCTTTCAACACTGTTGGAGCCATTCTATATGGCGGAATAAAGATAGGACAAGTATCGCAAAGAATATCTATACCGAAGTCTATTTCTCTCTCAGGAGGGACTCCAGGAAGATCATCTAGAAAGACCTCTGGAAACTCACTAACAACTGGAACTGACTGAATATGTGGTATCTCAACACTCGAGTCATTAACTCGGACTAAGCGATAGATACACCCCTTGGAAACTAACTTTTTGGCCTTAAGGTATGAAATAAAATGACACTTAGGCACTGCTGAACTACTCATCCACTCAATAACTGGCTCATTAGGAAACTGGAACTTAACAACTCGAGTTCTACAATCGACTGAGGCATAACAGGCATAAAGCCAGTCCATACCTAGAATGACATCAAAATCTACCATTTCTAACTCAACTAAGTCAACCATGGTGCTCTTGTGATTGACGGAAATGGTACAATCACGATAAACTCTCTCAGCTAGAATAGACTCACCAACAGGTGTAGAAACACTGAAGGGCTCAAGAAGTTGCTCAGGAAGGATATTAAGATTCATAGAAACGTAAGGAGTCAAAAAAGGTAGACTCGCTCCTGGATCTAGCAAAGCATAAACATCAAAAGTAAAGACTTTGATCATACCAGTGACAACATCTGGCGAATTTTGTTGCTCTTGGCGGCTAGTGATAGCATATAGACGGTTTGCCCCTCCTCCGGTCCCTGAAGTATCTCCTCTCGGTGCAACTCTGTCTGGTGGAGCAACTGAAGAAGATTGGGCTCTATTGCCCCTATTTGCACTACTCTGCATGTTCTTAGGGCACTCTTTCATGAAGTGACCCTCTAGACCACACTTGAAACAACCAGTGGAGCCATCGCGACATGTTCCTGGGTGGTTCCTACCACACTTAGCACATGTAGGAGTCCAATTACCTCCTTGTGCCACACTACCTTGAGACTGTGCATGTCTAGCTCTGAAATTTTGTGAATTCTGATTATTGAACTCACCTCTGTTCCTTGGTGCAGGTGCACTAGCAGATGATGGAGCATGTCCCTTTTGATTTTGTCGGAAAGATGACCGATTCGAATTACTCTTCTGCTGCCCGGACTCATTCCCTGATGTCTTAGCTTTCTTGTTTCGGAACTCCTCTCTATCTCTCAGCTTATCTTCCTCAACCTGTTGCACATGGATCATCAGCCTTGCTATGTCCATATCATGTATCAGCATAGCTGCCTTGCCCTCTTTACTTGAGATACGAGACAACCCAGCAACGAATAAACTCATCCTGCTTCTCAAGTCAGCAACCATCTCCGGAGCATAACGGGAAAGTTGGGTGAACCTAAGGTTGTACTCGTGCACGCTCATAGATTCCTTCTTAAGAGTGAAGAATTCTCGTACCTTTGCTTCTCTCAGTTCTCGGGGAAAGAAATGCCCCAAGAAGTCCTCCTCAAACATAACCCAACTCACAAGTGGTTCACCTTCAGCTTTAATCTTCTTCCATTGATCAAACCAGATTCTAGCGACACCCTTCAATTGGTATGCAACTAGTTCCACTCTCTCAGCATCAACAACATGCATAATCTTGAAAACCTTCTGAAGCTCTTCAACAAAGTTTTTCGGATCCACAGTGACACTTGAACCAGTGAAGCTTGGAGGATTCATCCTTAAGAACTCACGGATCCTAGAAGTATCTTCCACCTCTTGTCGATTCTCTCTTTGTTGCCCAGCTTGGTTGGTCACAACTTGGCTCAACATCCGAATAGCTTCATGGAACTCAGCATTGGTGACCTCTCCTTGGGGTTGCACTTTTGGTGAATTATGTGCCCCTTGTTCCACGACATTTCTCCTAGCAGGACGACATCTGACAACTCTTCATGGATGCATGATCTGAAAGATACGCGCAAGCACGAGTTAAAAAGAAACTTTTATAGTGATGAACTATATCACATGAAATGAGTATGAAAGAAGTGAGATAGTTCCTAAATGTTGCAGCCTCCTAATTATAGATGTGGCGCGCTTCTCATCGATAACTAAAAATCTACAGACACGGCTTCATAGACACCCTAAGACTCTTGAACTCTGTGCTGTGATACCAAGTTTGTCACGCCCCGAGCCTAAACCCTGGGCGGGACTGGAACTCAAGAACCGTTGTTGGCCCCAAGCGAACCCTCAGCCTGGCTAGACTATCAGCGGAAGACTTTAAGGATTAATAAGAGAAATCAAATGCAACTTTACTCAACTGTCTCAAAATAAACTTAGAATGTTTCAGAAATAAACATTCAACTGGCCAAAGTGGCAATTCAAGTCTCAACACAAACTGAATGAAAATGAAAAGACTAATGAACTATAACTATCTATCTATGAAGCCTCTAATACTATGAGGAATATCGGGACAAGACCCCCGATCATCATAACAACTGAAATGATAAAGCAATATAAAAGGGATCCTCCGAAAAGTAAGGAGGCTCACCAAATGACTCTGAAATGCTCAACTGGATCAACGAAGCACTGGATGCTGATTCTGGTAACCTGTATCTGCATCATAAAATGATGCAGGTCAAATGGCGTCAGTACATTGAATGTACGAGCATGTGAGGGGAAATCTAAACAAGACATAAGTTTGAAATGAAAATCTGAAAGAAACACTTACCTCCTCTTTACTCAACTCATGGATACCCAACTCAATGTAGAAATAAAACATAATATAGATGCAGTGTATATAAAGCATTTAAAACAGTAGACAACATCTCAGAGTATTGAAAAATACAATAATATCTCAGTTTTATCGAAAAATACAAAAGTAAACTCTGTTTGGGAGATTCTCTTACCGACAACCATCACTATGAGATATGTGATGATACAACGTCTCGCCCACGCTGTCAGAACTGTCCTATACCTTTCCTGGATATAAAACACCTCAACTAAGTGGATCCACTAAGATATGCTTAAAAGCAATAAGGAATCATCTAAAAAAATGACCCTTTTTACCCACGTTGGCTACATGGTTTATGAAGCCTTTGAGTTGTATGAACTCGTCTCCATATCGGTGCTCAATACTACTCCCAAAAATATACTCAGCTCATATGTTTAATAACATGAAGTTCTCTGTGGTTTGAGATTATTACTCAAAAATCTATCTCTTCAAAGAGATGGTACTCAGAACTGCTTATGAAAACTCATTTGGAAATCGGTGTTTCCTCATCTTAATTGTGAAAACATTTACTCTTTGGAAATACTTAGTCCCCCTATAACATTTTGAATAAAATGAACTCGGCTCTACTCTTTCTCAAACTCAATACTTAAGTCTTAAAACAAGTTTAAAACAATTGTAAAAGGCTTGTGAAACGACTCTAAGAATTCTCTAGAGTTGACTCTTAGCTCTACCTTGAATTTGAATTTATGGATTCAAGGTTATCATTCATGTTTATGGATGATTTCTAGATGTTTATAAGTAATTTAGAGTAGTTAGAATCTATAGGAAGTGTTAGTACACTTTAGAAGGACTCATACAGGCTAACCAACGGAAAACGGGTGGGGGTAGATGACCTTGGCGCACAGCTGGCGCGGGGCGCCAGCCCTAAAGTTCAGAGAGCACTTTTTGGCGCACTGCTGGCGCGCCGCCCCAGCCCCTCTGGCGTATTTGGGGCGCGCCACGCTAGCCCCTCCCCAGGTGGTTTCAATGAATTTTTCAACTCCTTTTGTGATCTTTACTTGACTAGATTCGATTCCGTTTCTCAATTTCTCTTTAGATTCAGATACCCAATACATGTACCCAAGAATCTACTCATAAACGACTCTAAAATCGATACGATTTCCTCAAGAACTCATCAATCCCATCCTAACTAAAGAACGAAAGTCAATTTCAAGAACACAATCAAGAACATCAAACCTTCAATTTTCTAGAACGAATTTTACACTGAAATTAACATGATTGTCACGTGGGTGAACGAACCCAATGCTATGTGAACTCACATACCTCTTTAGGGATCAACCATTGGTGAAACGACCTTCGATTCCGTAAGAAATCTCCAAGAACGCCTTGACTTTTCTCCTTTTCTCCTCTTCTTGAACTATTCTCAAAACTCTAGCATTAATTTTGATTGTGTAAACTGAACCAAATCAGTTTTGACCCCTAATTAATTACTAAAATGAAATAACTTGATTGGGTAAGGAAAAGACCAAAATACCCTTCTTAAATCTGGGTAACTTTCCTTAACCAGACAATCCGACTTCAAATGGGCATATCTCCCTTATACAAGCTCGAAATTTAGTAAATTTTGTGGCGTTGGAAAGAGGATTCAAAGACCTTTCATTTTGATATCTTCTAGCCCACCTAACTTATCCTATACTAAAAGTTATGGTCGTTTGAAGTTGACCCAAAACTTATACTTAGCATAACTTGCCAAAATTTCCAAATTTAGTCTTTCCAAAAATAATTCTTTCTAATTCTAATTTTTTCTAAGGCGGGATGTTACATTTGGGTTCGGTGATCTTTATTAAAAAATTTCAAAAAAAGTAAATCCTTATGTCCAAAAAAAATGCAGAAAAATAATTAATCCTTGTTCAAGAAAAACAAAAGAATATGTTTATTTCTTATAATAGAAAAAAAAAACACGAAGTTGGTTTATGATCCTGATCTACGTTTGACCTGATTCTTGCTTCGACATGATACATAGGCAACCTTATTTTGAGGTTCGGTACAACCAAAAAATAATAATCTAAAAAGTCCTCATTACAAAAATTGGGGCTAAATAAGGTTTTTTTTTATTCAAGGTTCAAATAAAAATGTTTATCTTCCTTATTTTTAAAATTAAAAAAAATTGTTTAGGGTACAGTATTTCTTTAAAATAATTCTTTTTTTTTTTTAAAAAAAATAATTAAAAAAAAAATCTTGACTTGGTTGGTATCAACATATTTAGGAGTACGCATAAAGAAAAAGAAAAGTATTAAACTATTTGGCAAGACAGACCAACTTTGTTGTGACCTATAAACTTCTTTTGGTACCTCTTGATATATTTATGTAATACTTGTAAAACTGTTTTGCTTAAAGTTAAGGCTAAAACAAATCTGAACGCATATTTCATGTGCATTGTGTGGTGAACTTTGGATATAAAATTCAATGACATGACTTTGTTGATCTAGAACTTGGCACGAATGTTTGTTGGAGAGAAATTTTGAGCATAATTTAACTTGGGAAAGGATTATAGGCTTTCTTAGATCCGATTGTGCCTTTTAACCCCACTGAATGACATGTTATCCATAGAACTCCTATTTCGAGCCTGAAACCTTTTTATTTGAATAACCATATTTTAGCCTATATCCTTTTGAGTGCAATAATGCAATATACCTTGATCCCACTCCCCTGAACGCACTATCAATTATCGACACAGCCCTAAAGACCTAAGTTGGGTAACAAAGTGAAAAGGCCAAATATGCGAAAGTTAAAAAAAATGAAAAAGAAAAGCGAGAATGAAAAAATGAAAAAAAAATCTCCAACAAAAAGGAGAGAAAATGAGAAAAAAAAGAAGAAGAAAAAAATGAGGAGAAGCTTTCAAGAAAACAAAGGTCAAATGCCAAAATGAAAAAAAATTTGAGAGCATTGTGCAAATTTTAAGGAGGAAATAGTCTTTATCCCAATTGTATATCCTACATTTCCCTAAGCCTACATTACAAGCCAATGAAAAGTCCTATTTGATCTCATTTTGGTGTTCTCACATTAGTGGATACTTACACGAGTGTCAAGCATATGGTATCACAATCTCATGCATTGAACATTTTTCTGAGTGTGAGTGACCTCTAAAACGTCCTAATATCAGAACAGTTCTATTGTGTGGAGTAGGACCTCATTTGTTGCGAGGGCACTTGAAACATGAACATATGAATAATTATATCCCTTAATTTAGGCAAGATGAACGGATCTTGTAAATACTTAAGTATGTTTGAGATATCATTTGAAACTATAGGGATTACTCAAACTTGACCTCAAATTTGTCTGAAAGTAGTTGAAGGTGATTCATAAGCATAATACTATTTTTTGGTACCAACTAAAGTCAAAATAATCTCAATCATGAATTAATTTATTTCTTTTCTCCTCTAGTATTTTTTTTAAAAGAGGTCTTTTGCAAAGAAAAAAAAAATTATTTACCTAAACTACGTTTGACCTGATTCTTGTTTTGGCAAGATACGTAGGCAACCCTAGTGTTGGGGTTCGGTCCAACCAAATAAAAAATCCAAAATTCCATATTGCAAAAAACTGGGGTAAAAGTCATTTATTTTTATTTTTTATTTATTTTATCCCAAAGCTAAAAGTCGACCCTATCATTTAAAGTCGTATTTGAGCTTTCATGCATTCATTTCTTTCTAACCTTGTCGGAAAGTCATGTTTCAATCAAAGAAAGACCTTTGGATCAACCTTTGAAATGTCAAGAGTAAGTATGTTAAGGTTAAAAACGATGACACCATGAGAGATACTCTTTTTCACGACAGAAACAAAAAGGAGAGAGTCTTATTGGTGAAGACCCTAAATGGGCACCGTAAGGTGAAAGTGAGCTGTGAGAAAACAAAAATGAGAGAGTCTTACTGGTGAAAACCCTAAATGGTCATCGTAAGGAGAATGTGAGTTGAGAAATAAACATTAGAGAGTCTTATTGGTGAAAATCCTAACAGGCACCATAAGGCGAAGGTGAGCTGAGAGAAATAAAAATGAGAGAGTCTTGTTGGTGAAAACCCTGATGGGCACCATAAGGCGAATGTGAGTTGATAGAAATAAAAACAAGAGAGTCTTATTGGTGAAAACTCTAACGGACACCATAAGGCGAAGGTGAGCTAAGAGAAATAAAAATGAGGGAGTTTTATTGGTGAAAACCCTAATGGGCACCATAAGGAGAATGTGAGTTGAAGGAATCAAAATGAAAGAGTCTTAGTGGCGAAAACCCACGTGGGCATCATAAGGCGGATAAGAGTTTGAACTTGATTATGACTTTGTTAAATGTTGGAACTCCACGTCAAAATTAGATGATCAATAATGGTTGATTAATAGATTGGATGGACACGTTGGGATAATCAATTCAAAGTGCATGTCATGATCAGTAGAGCCGGCTACCACACTCAGATAAGTTTTATTTTCTTCCTCTCTCTAAAAGAAATCGTTTCTCATCGAATCATTTTCTTCTATTCTTGTGTAGTGTATATTTATTTTTCTTCCACTTTTCATCACTTTGTTTCATATGTCCTTGAGTCGAGTCAGTGAGAAAGGATTTCAAGACTCGCTACCGACTATCTAGATTGTACAAGGCGAAGCATCTAAGTGATATCACACCTCTTTTTCGCATGGAGAAAAGGGTTTTTCCAATTTAAGTGATAGTATTGATTAAGGATTATTTTAAATTTTTAGAGTCGCCACTTGGAATTGAGTTATGGTATTCTAAGTCACCTTTTTAAATTCCTAATCAAAAGAAAATGACTATTTATTTGTTCTGCGAAAATAAAAGATCAGGTAAGGAATTCTCTTGACCGAGGGGAAGGTATTAGAAATCCCTCGAGTCCCGTGGTTCAAGCACGGTCTCTTTTATTAACTTATACTTTCTTTAAAATAAATTTTTTTTCTTTTTTTTGGATATGCAGTTATATGCTACGGTTTGCCCACATGTTTTATTGTTGACATTTATTAATCTCAAATCGGATGAATAACTGCATTCTCAATTTTGAGGTATAATTACTTAGAAGCATAGCCGCTTTCTTCTCTCAATCGCGTCGCCTTAATATTTTTAGTCTAAAATTTTTAATTTACATTAAATCAAAATTAATATGATCATTTGGCCAAGGTGGGTCACTGCATCCGATTTTTTTTTAAAAAAAAGTATCTCAAAAAAATGTGAAACCACATTCTTTAGTGAAACCTTATTGTTATTTATTGCTCTTTTGTTAAAAAATAATAATTTATACTTAAATTTATACTTATTGGTCAAGGATGTAGTAATTAATTTAAAAGCTATAAGTTTTAGGTTTAGGCCAAAGATAATATATGACTGTCAGAACAGAACTGCATTAGTTTCTAAGTAGTTTTTTTATTTAAAAGTTGAAGGCCCAACTTTTACAAAGACGAAAATTATAGCATATTCTCTCAATCATGAGAAAATTACATGTTGAATTATGCGAACAAATTAATTCTGACACCATTAAATATAAACACCAATTAACATGAAAATAAAATACAATTTAACATCTATGTGTATTAAACATGCAACACCCTATTTGTTTCCCTCAATAAATTATTTATTCATTGGAGAGTCAGATTTTCAGTAAAAAAAAAATTAAAAGTTAACATACGTCTCAGAAAATAATGCATATGACATTAATCATATAAAAATATTTATAACCGAATATTCTTGAATAACTTACTGTTTATCATAAACACAACATTTTCTTTTTTTTATTATTGTCAAAATTAGTCCAAATCCCTAAAAAAAATATTTACATCCCAAAATGCATCATTCTGATTTCTATCAACGAATTATAATCATAATCATGAAAAAAAATAAGGATAATAACATAAACAATGGCTAAATAAATAAGTGAATTTAAAATTAGATAAAAATAAATAAATCAACATATTATTTTAACCTGGGGATTTAATATATATAAAAGACCATATAATAATAACAATCACTAATTCATCTTGATTGATTAATGACTCAATAAACTAAACTTATATGAACATAAATAACAAAAGAAACGAACCTTCAAAGGTATGCAAACTAGCAGCTATAAACGAAAATCTCAATCCCAACTTCCTGCTCAATTGAATTTATTTTTTTTACTCTTCCTCTGACTTTTTTTCTCTCTACCTCTGTCTTTTTCTTCTCTACTGTACGTTGCTTTTTATAATCTATTTTGTGTGAGTCTGGTGCTAATTAGAGGGAACGTGAGGAAGTGGGGAATATAATTTAGTTGAAGATTTTAAGGCTATTTGGTTGAGAGTTTTGAGGAGCAGAAAAATAGAAAATAAAAGAAATAAAAATAACATTTAAAAAAAATGTGTGGAGGTGGGGAGTATAATTTAATTGAAGATTTTAAGGGTATTTGGTTGAGAGATTTTAGGAGCAGAAAAATAGAAAAGAAAAGAAATAAAATAAGTTAAAAAAACAACAAAAAAATGTGTGGGCTGGGGAAATTTTACGTAAAACATAAAAGGGAAAATGGGAAGAGGATTTTTAGGAGGAATAAGTTAGGGGAGTTTGAGGGTAAATAGGATTAAGGGTGAGGTAATTTGAAATTTTTAGGAATCTTTTTTCTTCTTCTTTTTCATAACATATACTTTTATTTTTTAGACTAGGTAAAAGTTGAAATATTAATTAAAATACATAATAACTAATAAATACATTAAATGCACAAACTTCTTTTATTAAAATCTAAATGCAAAGAAAGCATATAATTTGTTATAATTTTCACGTCATTTTATTCATTTATTTGAAATATATACACCTACTAAAATAAAAATATTCAAGTATTAAAATTTTATAAAATCTTAAGTTTGGTCAAAAATCACGTGTCTACAGTTTGCCCCTCTTTGACTGAAAACATGAAGAGTTTACAGACAAAGAAGTAGACAATGTGACAAGTATTGACCGAACTCTTATTTCAAAGGAAAAAATATGTGACCGAATCCTGGTTATGGACATCCTACATATCCCGGGTTATTAGAGAATCAGGTCACGTATAGTTCAATGAGATGAAATGATGAGTTGGAAGTCGGGTGAGATCCCATCTAGGCTCCAATTTGCAGCCCCTATTTTACATGAAAGTGAAAGACAAAAACTTAGAAGAAATACAAGTGCAAGATCCTATCAATGCCACGTCTCTTGAATCTTGACTTGGGTCTTCATGTTTCTCAAGTTGTGAGATATTAATTTTCATCTCGGGTGAGTTTGAATGTAAATGCCTTTCTCTAGGTAGGCTCCTTCTACTCGGATTTGGATATTGCCCTTGTTCTTAGGGTGAGCTTCTGCTACTTCAATTGGATATGAGCTTGAAAGTTTAATTATTTTCCGGATAAGATCCTGAGCTTGTGTGGATTGACCTTATTCTACAAGCGGATTCCTGAAATTAAAACAAACAAAAGTAATAGCACAAAATTTTGCCCCAGTTTATAATAAAGAAAATTTTGTGAGAAAAATAAAAGATAGTGCTTAACTTTGAATCAAGACTTTGAATGACTCGAGATTTGTTGTGATGTACTCTTAAGATGGCTTATGCATGTTTAAACCAACTTCATTCCTCATGATGATCCAGTTAAATTAAATTATGTTAGTCTAGTCCCATTATCCAGGGGGTCCTGCTAGTGTCCCATTATCCAGGAGGGTCCTGCTAGTCCCATTATTCAGGAGGGTCCTGCTAGTCCATTATTTAGGAGGGTCCTGCTAGTGTCCCATTATCCAAGAGGGCCCTGCTATACTACGTCCTATTATTCAGGAGGGTCCTGCTAGTCCTATTATTCAGGAGGGACATGCTAGTGTCCCATTATCCAGGAGGACCCTGCTATGCTACGTCCCATTATTTATGAGGGTCCTGCTAGTTCCATTATCCATAAGGGTCCTGCTAGTGTCCCGTTATCCAGGAGGGCCCTGCTATACTACGTCCCATTATTCAGGAGGGTCATGCTAGTCCCATTATTCAGGAGGGTCCTGCTAGTGTCCCGTTATCCAGGAGGGCCCTTCTATACTACGTCCCATTATTAGGAGGGTCCTGCTAGTCCTATCATTCAGGAGGCTCCTGCTAGTCCCATCATTCAGGAGGGTCCTCCTAGTGTCCCATTATCTAGGAGGGCCCTGCTTTACTACGTCATGTTATTCAGGAGGGTCCTGCTAGTCCTATTATCCAGGAGGGTCCTGCTATACTACGTCTCATTATTCAGGAGGGTCCTGCTAGTGTCCCATTATCCAGGAGCCCCCTGCGATACTACGTTCAATAGACTAATAATACAAACAAAACACTTGCCCCAGTATCACACCACTTTTTGAACCGGTGGAAGGATTTTTCCAATTTAAGTGACGGTATTGATTAGGAATTATTTTATTTTTTCTGAGTCGCCACGTGAAATTGAATTATGGTGTTCCAAGTCACCTTTTTGTGTAATCCCTAATCAAAAGAAAATGACTCTTTATTTGATCTGCGAACTAGAAATTCAGGTAAGAAATTCTATTGACCGTGGGGAAGGTATTAGACATCCCTCGAATCCCGTGATTCTAGCACGGTCGCTTTTATTGACTTATACTTATCTTAATATATTTTTGAATAATTTGTGTCTACAGGCTATGATTTGTTTATATTTTTTATTGTTAAACTTTTCTTTGGTCATAACCTAGATGTGTAACCGCATTCTTGGTCTTGACATTTAGAGACATAATTTTCTTCTTCGCATCACGCTTAATAATTGTCTATAAGTCTTACTTTAAATTAATAAAAGTTATTTATATTTTTGAACAAGGTGTGTCACCGCATGCTTGAGTTTCTTTTACTGTCTCAAAAAGATGTGTAACCACATTCTTAATTGAAACAAATATTTTTTAACATGCCTAAAACTCATCTAGTCATTTAAAAACAAATATTTTTCCTTTATACATAAAACCAAATAAAGTAAAATAAATCTAAATGTTGAGGATATAATATATAATTCTGACATCATTTTTATATCTTTTTATTTAATATTTAATATTTTTATTACTCTTAAAATTAATGCCAAAACTAAGCATACAATTTTCAATCCAACAAAAATAATAATGAATTGCAAAAATTATTCTCAATTTTATTTTGATAAAAATAAAAATGACAATAATTCTTTGAGCCTAAAAATTCCTATTTTATTGTTATTGACATATAAATCAAGATAGTAACTAAGGAATAAAAAATAAACAAATGAAAATAATCACCAATTACAGTTATCTTCACTTATTAAATAAGATACAACGCTTAATCAAATATTCATTTCAATTAAATCATGAATCAAACAAAACTATAAGAAAACATATCACATAGTTACATCAAATTCCATGAATAAATTAAAGAAATAAGATAAAGTTTAACCTTAAATAAAGAGAATAAGTACCGTAAAATTTTGATCGAACCTCGATTAAAACACCCACAAATTATTTTGTAGATTGTATGTAGTGATATATGTGTAGAAGGAAGAAAAATGTTTGTATATAGATGAATGAATTTTTTTTCAAGTGTGCAAATCTTTTCTCTTTCTTTTCTTGCTGCGTGTGTATTCTGTTTTTTTTTGGGTTGTGGGATTTTTTGTTTTTGCCCGTGTCACGACCCAGACCGTCGTGATTGGCACCCACACTACCCCTCCAGTGGGAGAACCATTAATACTAACCAGCTAACCCCAACTCTAAACATTTAAAGATACGGAAGTAGGTTTAAATGCAGAAATCATATAGAGTTCCCATAAACTCCAAAGGTTTAATAAAACTAACCAAACTAATGCGGAAGAACAACCCCTAAAACCTGAAAGTCAATGTACCAAAACTCTAAAGTTCAACAAGTCTAAGGAAAATGGGTGTAAACCCAAAACTAACATAAGCAAAGCCTATTTAAACAGTCTGAGTCCGAAAAGAATGGACTAAAAAAGGAGAATGTCACGCCCCAAGCCTACACCCTGGGCGGGACCGGCATTCGAGAACCATTGCTGGCCCCAAGCGAACCCTTGGCCTGGCTAGACTCTTAGCGGAAGACTTATTAAACAGAAAATGTAATTACATACAATCTTAATTAAACTGTCTGAATAGATAAACTGAGAATGTTTATGAAATAACATTCAACTTAGCCAAAATGGCAACTCAAGTCTTTAAAATCAAACACCTGAAATATCAAGACTAAAGAACTCATATCTAACTGTCTATGAAGCCTCTAGATACTAAGAGGGATGACGGGACAAGACCCCCGATCATCCTAACAACTGAAATAGCCAAAAGTAATAAAACAAAAGATAACCAAAGGGGATCCTCTGGAAAGCAAGGAGGCTTACCAACTGACTCTGAGTGCTCAACTGGATCAACGAGGTGCTGGATGCTGATCCTGGTTACCTGTATCTGCATCATAAAATGATGCAGGCCAAATGGCATCAGTACATTGAATGTACGAGCATGCGAGGGGAAAACTAAACACGACATAAGCTTAAATGAATCTGAAAAGAACACTTACCTTAACTTTACTCAACTCATAGATACTCAACTCAAATGCAAAATAAAACAAACAATAAAGGTGCAGTTTATATAAAGCATTAACACTGTAATAACAACTCAATTTACTCATATAATAAAGTAATATAATTCTGTTGGATTTTCTCTAACCGACAACCATCACTATGAGCTAATGTGATGATACAGCGTCTCGCCCACGCTGCCAGAACTGTCCTATACCTTGCCGGGAAATAGAACGCCTCAACTAAGTGGATCCACTAGTCTATGCTAAAAGCATTAATGTGTCATCTAAAAAGTATGACCCTTTCTACCCACGATGGCTACATGGTTTATGAAGACTTGAGTTCGTCCCCATATCGGTGCTCAATACTACTCACAAAATATACTCAGCTCATATGTTTTAAAAACAAAACTCCTTCTGTGATTTGAGGTAATTACTCAAAACTAGCTTAAAAGCTCTCTTGGAAATCGGTGTTTCCTTTCTTGTTTAAATGTGAAAACATTTTAACTCTTCAGAATACATAGTCCCGATATAATCTTTTGAAGAAATGAACTTCAATCTTTACTCTTTACTCTTTACTCAACTCAAAACTCAAGCCTTTAAACAAAGTTAAAACATTTGTGAAAGACTTTTCGAAGACTCTATGAACTTCTCTTGACTTGACTCTTAACTTTCGTTGAATTGAATTATGGATTCAAGGCTCATGATCTCATGTTATGGATGATTTCATGTTGTTTAGACTTACCTTAGAGTGTAGAAATCAACTAGAAAACATAGGTACGTTGCAAGGGAACTCGTACGGAAAGAAGTGGGAAAGGGTAGGAGACCTGGCGTCCCTGGCGTCCCTGGCGCTATGAGTGGCGCCGGGCGCCAGAGGGAAAACTTCAAAAGCTGGGTTGGGGCACACTGGCTGGTGCGGCTCCCCAGAGCCCAAACTTTAGAGTCCCAAGTTGGGCGCTCTGGCTGGCGCAGCACCCCAGACCCCTGCCCAGAAAATCCCCATTTTTTCTTGCTCGTTTTTCAACTCTAAACCCTCTAGATTCAATTGGTTCTTTCCCCAAACATTTATATTTGAATACATTATCAAATTATGCAAGAATCTACTCAAACCGACATCTAATTTCATGAATTTAACTCTAGAACTTCTCAACATCTTCAACAATCAAGAACCCAATAGAAACTTCAATAAAATCCATCAAGAACTCAATTTCTATACATTCAAGAACACAAATTCGCTGAATTGAATCATGATTGGCGCGTGGGTGAACTAACCCAATGCTATGTGATCTCACATACCTCGTAGGGATCACCCCTTGACGAAATCCACAAGCATAGCTTCAAGAACTTGACGATTCCTTGCCTCTTCTCCTCTTCGTTTCTCTCTTCTCAAAACCCTAACTCTTTTTGATGAAGCGTAAACTGAACCAAATCAGTTTAGACCCCAACTTAATTACCAAAACGAAATTAAATAATAGGGTAGTGAAAAGAAAGTACCCTTCTAAAATCAGATTTTGACTTTCCTTATCTAGACTTCCCAACTTCAAATGGGAATATCTCTCTCATACAAACTCGAAATCATGCAAAATTGGTGGCGTTGGAAAGATAATTCAAAGATATTTCCTACGGTATCTTGTAGCACACTAGCTCATCCTGATCTAGGAGTTATGGTCATTTAAAGTTGACCCAAAACTCAAACTTAGCTTAACTTTGTCAAACTTTCCAAATTTGTTTATTTCCAAAAACGGTTTCTTTCTAATTCTTGTTCTTTCAAATAATGGGGTGTTACAATATCTCTCCCTTGAAAACATTCATCCTCGAATGAGATTACTCTTAGTAGACTAAGGGTGTAACATCTAACATTTAGCTCAAACACCCAACAAGCAAAATGTAAATATAACATGCCAGCTTAAAATAAATGCCAAGAAAAGGATTAGTACCTTAATTTGGAACTTCTCCGGATTCGAAGAGATGTGGGTATCTCTTTTTAATATCCTCTTCAACTTCCCAAGTGGCTTCCTCAACAAACTGATTTCTCCATAGAACTTTGACTGATGCTACTTCTTTCGTCCTCGACTTGTGAACTTGGCAGTCTGTAATCTGAACATGAATGTCCTCATAAGATAAGCTATCCTTGATACCAATATCTTCAGTAGGTATGATAAGTGAATGATAGCCCATGCACTTCTTCAACATAGAAATATGGAATACTGGATGAACCGCTGCTAACTCTTGTGGTAGCTCTAACTCATAAGCTACATTGTCAATCCTCTTGGATATTCTGTAAGGACCAATATACCGGGGACTAAGTTTCCCCTTCTTGCCAAATCTCATAATACCCTTCATGGGTGAAACTTTCAAGTAAACCCAATCATCTACTTCGAACTCTAAGTCTCTTCTCCTAACATCTGTATAGGATTTCTGACGACTCTGCGCTGTTTTCAACCTCTCTTGAATAACTTTCACTTTCTCCATAGCTTGATGAACTAAGTCTGGTCCTATCAACCCAGCTTCACCAACTTCAAACCATCCAATAGGAGATTTGCATCTTCTCCCATAAAGAGCTTCATAAGGAGCCATTTGGATGCTAGAATGGTAACTATTATTGTAAGCAAAATCAATGAGAGGTAGGTGATCATCCCAATTACCTTTGAAATCAATCACACAAGCCCTCAAAATATCTTCTAAGGTCTGAATAGTGCGCTCTGCTTGACCATCTGTCTGAGGATAAAAAGCAGTACTCAAGTTCACCTTTGAACCCAAGCCTTTTTGGAATGACTTCCAAAACTGTGCAGTAAATTGTGCACCTCTATCTGAAATAATCGATACCGGAACCCCATGAAGTCTGACTACCTCTTGAATATACAACTTAGCATAATATTCTGCTGAATGGGTAGTCTTTACCTGTAAAAAGTGGGCTGATTTAGTCATTCTATCAACAATCACCCAAATAGAATCATGTTGCCTGCGAGACCGTGGCAACCCAGTAATGAAATCCATATTGATGATCTCCCACTTCCATTCCGGAAGTTCTATATTCTGAGCCATACCACCGGGCCTTTGATGCTCTACTTTAACTTGTTTACAATTCCAGCACTTAGCAACGAACTCATCAATACTTTTCTTCATACTATTCCACCAATATACTTCCCTCAAGTCACGATATGATTTTTGTGGAACCCGGATGAATGGAATATCTGGAGCTATGAGCTTCCTCCATGATCCTCTCTTGGAGTTCATCCACCCTTGGTGCACACAACCTACATTGATACCTCAATACACCATCTCCCCCTTGTTCAAAAGCCATTACTTTTTGCTTATGAACATTTGCCTTCAATTCAAGCAAAATAGGATCTTAGTCTTGTTTTTCTTTCACTTCTGACACTAATGATGATTCAGCCCCATTCATCACCACTACTCCTCTTTTTGTGGAATCCATTAATAAAACTCCTAATCGTGCAAGTATGTGCACTTCTTTCGCTAACTCTCTCTTTTCTTCCTCAACATGGGCGGTACTACCCATAGACAACCTGCTCAAGGCATCAGCAACAACATTAGCATTACATGGGTGATAGAGGATACTCATATCATAATCCTTGAGTAACTCTAACCACCTCCTCTATCTGAGATTAAGCTCTTTCTAACTAAACACATACTGAAGACTTTTATGATCGGTGAACACATCTACATGAACACCATAAAGATAGTGACACCATATTTTCAAAGCAAATACTACGGCAACCAACTCTAGATCATGGGTTGGGTAATTCTTCTCATGAACTTTCAACTGTCTGGAGGCATAAGCTATAACTTTGCCATTTTGCATTAACACACTGTAACACCCCAGAAACTTTTTGTGCTAAGACTCGAACCATCCTTCGTTGTGAGTAGGATTTTACCGAGGAATTTAAAATTTCTTAAGTGTTAAGGTCACTATATATAGCACCTTGAGTTCCAAAAAGAACTAAATTGGAAATAGCAAAATCTGAAATTTTGCAAGTTATGCTTAAGTTATGAGTTTTGGGTCAACTTCAAATGACTATAACTCTCAGTACAGATTGAGTTAGGTGGGTTACAGATAGCTAATGAAAGGTCTTTGAATTATCTTTCCAACGCCACCAAGTTTTTTGAGTTTCGAGGTCGGATGAGTGAGTTATTCTCTTTTGAAGTCAGGCTGTCCAGTTAAGGAAAGTTACCCGAAAATAGTAAGGGGTACTTTGGTCTTTTCCTTACCAAATCAGATTTAATTCATTTTCAGTAAGATTTTAAGGGTCTAATCCTATTAGGTTCAGTTTTATAATCCTA
>JAJONR010004261.1:0-40540 GCA_029582245.1 Solanum etuberosum
GGTTGCCTCAGGGCAGGACGCCTCGAGGCCGGGGTGGGGGGCGGCCTTGGGGCAGGACGCCTCGAGGCCAGGGGTGGGGGGCGGTCTCGGGGTAGGACGCCTCGATGACTAGGGTGGGGGGTGGTGGCCTCGGGGAAGGACGCCTCGAGGCCGGGGTGGCCTTGGGACAAGACGCCTCAGGCCGGGGGTGGGGGTGGCCTCGGGTTGAACAAGTGTGTTAGTTGATATCTATATAATTGGAAAGGATTATGTTTTGTACAAGTCAATTTCTTTTTTTTATCTTATGCTTGCTCCTTGACCTAGGATTTCCGTTTGCATCCGCAATAAGGCTTCCATGTTGACCTTTAATCTACAAGGACTTGTCTAAAAAAATTGTTGCTTAATTTGGTCAAGGCTAGCAAAGAACTACAACATTTATCTAAATTTTGAGGCTTATAGCTTTAGGTTGAGATTTGATGGATGGTGGTCTTAAAATTTACCTGACAAATTATAAGTTCTAGTTTAGTTCTGATTTTTTTTTTGCTTCTCTAGTCTCTACATTACAATCTTATTGGTGCTAGAAAGAAGAATACATAGTTTTCAGTTTGGTAAATGAATCTCAAATTGTTTTGACAATTATACATTAGGAGAAATCTTCATTCAATTTATCTTGTCTTGGTGATTTATGTTTTGGTTTCCGTTGTATTTTAGAGTAAACAACAAATCATGAAACCGAAATATGTGCAAATTTCTGTTGAATCTTATTCACATTTGACTGGACTGGATTATCAAGTTAAGTCTCTCGAGGAACAAGTGAAGGGCTTAGAGGATGAAGTCAAGGATTTGAATGAAAAGTTGTCTGCTGGGCAGTTAGAAATGACTAATAAGGAGAACCTGGTGAAACAACACGCTAAAGTTTAACCTATCTAAGGTGATGTTCCTTATTGACTTATGTTTTTTTGTTGTACTAAGTGTTTGTAACTTAGTATTGAGTTATCTTATTGACATCTCTCTGGACAGGTTGGGAGAAGGCTGAGTCAGAAGCCGCGACACTGAAAAATCACCTGGAATCCGTCACTCTTTTGAAGCTTACTGCTGAAGACCCACATCACATTTGGATGGTGCACTGAAGGAGTGCATGTGACAGATACATAATTTGAAAGAAGAGCATGAACAAAAGTTGAATGATGTGATTCAGAATAAAGCCAAACAGTTTGACAAAATGAAGCATAAGTTTGAAGCAAAGATAGCTAACTTGGACCAACAGTTAGTCAGGTCTGCAACAGAAAATTCTGCACTCTCAAGCTCTTTGCAGGAGCGTTCTAGCATGGTGATAAAGCTCAGTGAAAAAAATCCCAAGCTGAAGCAGAAATAGAGATGTTGAAGAGCAATATTGAGTCATGTGGAAGGGAAATAAATTCTCTGAAATATGAACTCCATATTAACTCAAAGGAACTATAAATTCGTAATGAGGAGAAAAATATGAGTGTACGGTCTGCTGAAGTTGCAAATAAACAACACCTGGAGGGAGTGAAGAAAACTGCAAAATTAGAAGCAGAGTGTCAGAGATTACGTGGTCTTGTTCGGAAGAAGTTTCCTGGGCCTGCAGCCTTGGCCCAAATGAAGCTTGAGGTTGAGGGTTTGGGTAGAGATTACGGGGACAACCATGTAAAGAAATCCCAAGGAAAGCCTTCTATAGTCCACAGTTTTGCAGTTTGCCAGATTTTTCATTTGATAGTGTCCAGAAGTTCGATAAAGAGAATGAGCAATTAACGGAACACCTTTTGGAAATGGAAGATGAAACAAAGATGTTGAAATAATCTTTGGCACACTGGAACAGTGAATTACAAGAATCCAGGAATATTTGTGCAAAGACGTCCAGCAAGCTTCAGAATTTGGAAGCACAGCTGCAAGCAAATTTTGAACAAAAAAGCCCACAAAAGTCCACCATTCGACGACAGCCTTCTGAGGGTTCCTTTAGCCAAGAAGCAAATCATCTTCCAAGATTGGCTTCCATGTCTGAAGATGGAAATGACGATAATGTTAGTTGTGCTAGCTCTTGACCGACAACATTAAGGTCTGATCTCTCCCATGTCAAGAAGGAAAAGAACTATGACAGTCCACATAAATCTGAGAGTGCAAGCCACCTGGATCTCATGGATGACTTTTTGGAGATGGAGAGATTAACTTATCAGTCCAGTGACACAAATGGAGCAGTTTCAAGTCCATATATTCCAAATCATGCAAGACCCGAAACTACAAAAGTTGACACCTCCATGCATGTCACCACAAGCCCAGATTCTCAGCTGAAAGAACATAAATAGATAAGTGTATCAGGAGATCAAGCATCTCGCAACGAGGAAGTATCATCACAAAGTCATCAACCTCTTTCAGATACATCCATATCCATGAAGCTCCAATCAATAATTTCAACTGTTTTGGAGTCTTTGTCAAAGGAAGCTGACATTCAAAGAATTCAAGAGGATCTCAGAGAGATTGTGCAGGAAATGCGCAACGCCTTCATACCACAATCAACTAAGAGCATTGTTGAGATAACTCTTTCCTCGAAGACTGGTACTGAATCTCAGCCCTCTCTTGATGATGGCGAGGCAAATTTAGAGAAGGAAATTCCTGTCTTCTGTAGTAAGTCTTGCAATGAGTCTATCCATGGTATTAGCAAAGAATTAGCAGATTCTATGTCTCAAATTCATGACTTTGTACTCTTTCTGGGCAAAGAAGCAAAGGCTATCCAGGGAACAACTCCTGATGGAAGTGGAATCAATGAAAATTAGTTGATTTTTCGGCCACTTATGTTGAGGTGATAAGCAACAGGTTGATTATGGTGAATTTTGTCCTTGATCTATCTCATCTACTGAGTAATGCGAGCCAACTACACTTCAATATACTTGGTTACAAGAATTCTGAAACAGAAATAAGTACTTCTGATTGCATAGACAAGGTTGCTTTACCAGAAAATAAAGGTCTTCAGCACTCAGGAGAGGTTTATGCAAACGGTTGTGCTCATTTTTCTGATTCGACTTCTGATCTAGACATTCCTCATGAAGGAAGTCTTGTTCCTACTTCATAGTCAACATCAACCTCTTTGAAGTGCTCGTTGGAGGAGGTTGAACAATTGAAATTAGAGAAAGAAAATATCGCTCTTGATCTTGTTAGATACTTTGAGAACCTTGAGGGTACTAAATCCCAGTTGGCTGAAACCGAGCAACTCCTAGCAGAGGTTAAGTCACAATTGGTATCTGCTCAAAAGGCAAACAGTTTGGCTGAAATTCAGCTCAAATGCATGGCAGAGTCATACAACTCACTTGAAACTCAGACTGAGGAGTTGCAAATTGAAGTCAACAGTCTTCCGGCCAATATATGAAGTCTTGATAATGAGCTTCAAGAGGAAAAGAAGAATCACCATGATACCCTAGATAGTTGCAAGGATCTCGAAGAGTAACTACAAAGGTTAGTGGTTTTTTATCCACATTGGCCTGGAATTATAAAAATTTGACTGTCAAAATTAGTTTTTAAAGTTATCACATTGTTCTTCGTCCTATCGAATGGATTTTACATTAGTGTGGAAGTAGCTACTGATATTTCAAATACTTGAGGTTTTTGTGTATCCGTGAGTTTTCGCTCCAACCCTTAAATCTTTGGATTAAAAGAGTCAAAGTTTTTTCTTTGACCATGATTGTCTTATATTTTGAATTATTAACTTTTAGTACTTATTGTACTTTTTATGTAGTTTCTTAAAATTTTATTTCAGACTTGAAGATTCTATGTCTTAATTTGCGTAGAAAATAAAGTTGTGTGACTCTCACCACCCACAAAATGAAACAGAGGGGGTAACACGGAAGGAAAAGGAAAAAAATATGTTTATATGTGATTTCAATAATTTATAGCTGATCCGATGTCAGGGTCTCTTGTGAGTTTTCACCCTGATTAAGGTTCTTCATTTACCTGGGGTTTGCTGTCTGTATAAATCTTTCGGGAACAACCTCTTTACCTCTCATGGGGTAAGGGTAAAGTCTGCATACATTCTACCCTCCCTAGACCCCACCCGTGACATTACACTGGGTATGTTGTTATTTGCTGTCTATATAAAGGGTGTAGGACTAGACTGCTCGTTACCCACTGCTCTGTTCACCAGCATTGCTTGTCGATTTACGTTTAGTGGTACTTAAACTGTATTTGATTTAATTTCCCGATTGAATCAGGATGGAGACTGCTGCTGATCTTAATGCCAAGACCAACCAGGTAGCTTTCTTGCACCGTAATAAGTGATTAATCCAATCCATTGTAGTTGTGTATTTGATGCAGTAGTTTACAATACTAAATTTACTCGGAAAAATATTGTGCTTCTTGTTGGTTGTCTTGACTTTTGATCTAATTTCACATTAAATCAATAAAAGACAATAGATTTCAGTGATAGTAATGCTATGCAACTGAACTTTGAAATAAAATTTGCCTCTATTGTTGGTATTTTATTGTTGCTAGCAATTTTTTTTTTGTTTTGCTCTATCTCTCTAAGTTTGTTTCAGTGTTAGAAGTTCCAATGCATATGAAAAGATTTGCAAATTAAACATTTATAATATATGAGCAAATGTCACAAAATAATGATATCTGGATGACTTTTAAGTCTCACTATGCGTTCAGAACTCAATAAATCATGTGTAACCTTGCATTGAAAGACAACTGTTAAATCAATTAGTTGATCTCTATTGGAATTATGACCTCCTTAATTCAGTAAAGGAACACGTACTTACTACCCGTTCTTTAACGTTTGATAATTGTGGTAAACAATTTTGTAAATAATAATAAGTTCACAACTTCGTATTAATTATCACAACTTCAAACTACACAATGATTACACACCTATGTAATCTAAGGAATTATAAACTCTAATCCCTTACTACCCAAGACAAAAACCCCAGGTTTAAGTCTTCTAAAAAGTCTTCCAAGTTGCTCCAACTTGTTAGACTCGTCCTACACTCATCACTCAATTGTAGTTAATAACAATTAACTACAATCTTACACACTTTTCTCACAAAACTCGCAGCACCCCAAGTAATATCCAAAACCCTCTCAAAAACTCTTTGATAATGTTTTGATGATCTCTCTATGTAAGTGCGCAAACTTCCTTGAAGAAGTTATTGCCCTAGATTTGGACTTGAATCCAAAACTTATTTCAACTCTAACTCCTACTTCACTTCGACTTCCTCTTCCACTTAGAACTTGGAAGCTCACGCGGTATGTTCTGCTTCCTACTTCGTTCGGTCTTCCTATTTGATTGTGAAATCCTATTCGATTGTGAAATCCTTCTCCTAGTCAGATTACATAAAACGTGTATCATGTTGACACAACCTGTTCTATGCAACTTTGTCATTCTTTAAAACACTTAACTTATTTCCTCCTAACAAATTCCCCCTTTTTGACGATGGCAAATTTTTCAAGCTCTGTATTGAATCTGCATTGCATTGAACATTTGAACACTAGTAGGTATCACAATCATGCATCTTCCCCCTTTTGACATCAGACAAAAACTATACAAGCCATGATAAGCAGTAATAACACAATAAACCATAACAAAGAAAACCGCCAAACTTAGTCATTACTTACAAAAAGGAATTAAGCAAGAAAAACCATTATCCACAAAAGACAGTAAAGCACACTATAGTTAAAAAAGAACCCAAAACACACGACACTGCACATATAGGTTGGTGTTTAATCAGAGGGTGGCACAAAAGAGGATGAGGATGAAGATCCCTTAGATAGCAAATCAAAGATACTCTTCAGATGTCTTGAATTAATGTTCCTTTAATTTGTCAATGCCTCATGAGTCTTAGCTAGTTCTTCCTTCACTTTACAGTTTTCTGCAATCAACTTCTCATGTTCCATCTCATGAGTAATACGGAGTTGATCCAGCTCTGCAGAGTGAGTTGCTCGTAAGGCAGCCAGTTCCTTATCCTTGGCAGTCAAAGAAGCTTTTAAGCATTGCAACGGTGCATTTGCCCCCCTCTTTATAGCAGGTATGGTTGTGTGATCCACTACTCCCAACACATCTTTAGTGGTCTGAATCTGCCACTCCTTTACAGGAACACTAAAGTAATCAAACACCTCACCTAGCCAGAATCCATAAGCAAGCCCACGTTCCTTTTTATCTTGCATACATAAGCTATGCATATGACTACATATCAGTTTAGGCAAGTTAATTGGAATCTTAGACAGTAATAACTCCATAAGGGTGAGATCCAAATAATTTGCCTCCGTTCATTTTTGCTTTCTAGGAATAACAATTTTGTGCACGACATCAAACAACAACCGATGCAAAGGCAGCATAGCCCCTTTATCTACTCTAGTATATTCCTCCATCATAGGATCATTGGAAAATCGATGAGATATTTCAAGAGCAGAGGAAATTCCCTCCAGAGGAGGCCAATCGCGTTTAACATAGTGACACCAGCCCCTATTTGGTACCCCGAGTATGGTAGATAGAGTCTCTGCAGTTAGAGTGAAAGAAATACCACAAACAATACATGAAATTGAAGAAGCAGACCCAGTTGCATTGATATAGAACTCCCTGGTCTCTTCCCTACCCATTCTACACCTATGGTTTCCTTGAAGAAATAATTCATTCCACCCTTGAGCTTGTAAAAGAACCAGTAATTCACTCATATCACCACCCACAAATCCAGTAATGACCCGACCCCGAATCACACTTCTTTTTCTAAAGGACAGTTCCCTAGCATTATGTTTTTCAGAGTCAATTTCAATATCAATCTCATCATTCTCATTGTGAACAAATTCTTTTACTAAATTGGCCGACGTGACATGTTCCTTTGAACTACCCTTAGATGCATTTCTTTTTTTTTTCTACCCTTCTTGGGTTCAATTATGTCATCATCAATCTCTATAAAGTTTTAAGGAGGAACAAACTTACTTTTCACCGGACGGGTTTTCTTGGTAGACTTAGTAAGAAGCAGTTCATCCCGAGTACGCTGCACCGACCGAGTCACTCGAACCGGAATCTCCACTGATGGTTCAGAAGCGGGATTTTCTTGAGGCTCAGGAATAATCATAGCGATGGATTGACATGATGCTGTACGAAGTCTTTTAGGAATCAATTGTACCAATGGAGTATCATCTTCATCAACATAAGAGGGATGAACCTATTCCTTTGATGATTTGGGTTCCCCCTCACAATAAGCAGTCGTCTTTTCTCCTAAATCAGACCCCAAGCTCTGGTTTTGTACTTCCCCCTGAATTGAAGCTTCTTCCATGAGAGGATATGCAAGATGTGATATTCTGAAAGAGTCAATGAACATGACATGAGGTAAGATAAAAGGACTTTCTTGATTCTCAAAAGGTATGATAGCAAGGTTGAGATTTGACGGTAATGCCATGATTTTGGAGGAATTTGTTTAAGAGTAGAGAGGGACAATCGAGAATTGAGATTTTGTGGAAGATGAAGAAGAATGAGAAGTAGTTTAGAGAGAGAACTGGGGAGTGGAAGAGTTTTTTGAGAAGTGAGACAGATTGATTTGATGGTTTGATGAGCTTGATTGGATTTTTTGGCGATTTAAATCATATTTTCTGACATGCAATTTTAATGAGGGAACAGGTAAAGTGCACACATCATAGTATTTTAGTGTTCTTTAATAAGTATAGTGTACATATCTTTAATTACAAGATAATAGTCTTTGAAGTCCTAATCCCTTGAGTCTCTAATTACATGAGAATAGTAGATCCTTTAGTTACAGTTCATTATGAGTATTAATACTTAAAAATTGCATGTAATAGAGGACCATAGTTTAAGTGAGCAGAGATACTTAGGCAATTTTTATCATCCCTAATTCCAACCTGTTCCTTTTAAAGTTTTCCCTTGCTAATGCTTTAGTAAAAATGCCAGCAATTTGTTGTTCAGTGGCACAAAAATTCATGGAGATTAACTCATTTTCTACGTTGTCCCTTAGAAAGTGATGATGGATATCTATATGTTTTTTTCTCTTATGTTGGACATGATTCTTTGCAATGTTAATTACGCTTATGTTATCACAAAAGATTGGGACACACTCAATACTAAGACCAAAATCACTGAGCTGTTGTTTGATCCATAGTAGTTGAGCACAACATGAGACAGCTGCTATGTATTCAGCTTCTGCAGTGGATAATGCAACCGAGTTTTGTTTCTTTGATCCCCAAGAGATTAAACATGAACCCAGAAAGTGAGCCATACCAGTGGTACTTTTTCTATCTGATAGGTAACTAGCATAATATGCATCAGCATACCCTACCAATCCAAAATTACTCCCTTTTGGATACCATAGTCCTAAATCAGTGGTTCCTTTTAAGTATCAAAGAATTCTTTTAACTGCTTGGAGATGAGATTCTTTGGGGTTGGTTTGAAATCGAGCACATAATCCCACACTGAACACAATATCAGGCCTGCTGGCTGTAAGATACAAAAGTGACCCAATCATACCTCTATACAATTTTTGTTCCACAGCAGAACCTGTTCGTTCCAGGTTTAATTTTGTAGCTGTAGCTATTGGGGTATCAATTTGTTTAGCATCTTTCATTTTGAATCTTTTGAGTAGTTCTTTAACATACTTTTGCTGATGAATTAATGTACCTGTAGGTGTTTGCTTTATTTGAAGCCCCAGAAAGTAGTTTAGTTCTCCAATCATGCTCATCTCAAACTCATTGCTCATAAGGTTGGAAAATTCATTAGTGAGTGCCTTGTTTGTTGCGCCAAAGATGATGTCGTCAACATACACCTGTACGATTAGCAGATCCTTCCCATTGTTTCTGAGAAAAAGTGTATTGTCAATTTTACCTCTTGAATAGCCATGGCTTAGGAGAAACTTTGACAGTCAATCATACTATGCCCTTGGAGCTTGTTTTAACCCATAAAGAGCTTTATCAAGTTTGTAGACATAGTCAGGATAGTCATTGTTCTCAAAGCCAGGGGGTTGTTTAACGAACACTTCTTCCTTTTGTAGCCCATTAAGGAATGCACTTTTTATGTCCATCTGATACAGGGTGAACTCCATGTGAGCTGCAAATTCTATGAGTAGTCTGATTGCCTCCAGCCTTGCCACAGGTGCGAATGTTTCATCATAATCTATCCCTTCTTCTTGATTGTACCCTTGAACTACTAGCCTAGCTTTGTTTCTTGTTATTGTACCATGTTCATCTAATTTGTTTCTAAACACCCATTTTGTACCAATTATAGTTCTGTTTGATGGTTTAGGCACAAGATGCCAAACTATACTTCTTTCAAATTGGTTCAGTTCCTCTTCCATGGCTATGATCCAGTCTGCATCTTGAAGAGGTTCACTGATCTTCTTTGGTTCCACCATGGATAGGAATGCATTAAAGGCACAATGGTTTTTCAGCTTTGATCTGGTGGTTATTCCGAAAGTAAGATCAGTAAGTATGTTATCCAAAGGGTGTGATCCTTGGTATTTGTAATCCTTTAGGACCAAATTCGGTTGTACTGCATCTTGGCCATCATTCAACTCTATTTGTTCTCCTTCTGGCACCCTTTCTGAGTTCTCATCTTGGTTATCATGTGATTCAACACTCTCATTATTGACTGTATCTAAGGGACCTGTTTCTTGTACCTTTTCCTGTACAGCTTCAATGGATACCTTTGATGGTACTGCATTTTCCGGCAAGTCTTGGTTAGACATAGTATTGCTTTCATCAAATATAACATGCACACTCTCTTCCACACACATTGTTCTTTTGTTGAGTAACCTATAGGCTTTACTATGTGTGGAGTATCCTAGAAAGATTCCTTTATCACTCCTTGCATCAAATTTACCCAAAAGATTTTTTCCATTATTGTGAATGAAACACTTACACCCAAATACTCTTAGATGAGAGATGTTGGGTTTTCTTCCTTTTAGTAATTCATAGGGAGTTTTATCTAACATTGGTCTGGACATGCATCTATTGATGGTGTAGCAAGCAGTATTTATGGCTCCTGCCCAGAATTGGTTGGTGATTTTATTTGCAATCATCATGGTTCTAGCCATTTCTTGCAAGGTTCTATTTTTTCTTTCAACAACACCATTTTGTTGAAGGCTTCTAGGGCAGAGAAATTATAGTCAACTCCATGGGCATCACAATATTGAGCAAATTTTGAGTTTTCAAATTCAGTTCCATGATCAGATCTGATTGTCATTAATTGTTTGTCAAATTTCTTTTGAAGTTTTCTTATTAGTGAGCAGAATGCTTCAAATGCATCATCTTTTGATGTCAGGAATAGTGTCCAGGTAAACCTAGTATAGTCATCAACTAATACGAACAAATACCTTTTCCCTCCCCTGCTTTTGACTCTCAGGGGTCCACATAGATCCATGTGTATTAGTTCCAAGGACCTGGTTGAGCTTATCACATGTTTTGAATTAAAGGATGATTTTATTTGTTTCCCTAGAGTGCAAGCCTCACACATCTTTTCTTTTTTGAACTTTGTTTTAGGCAGCCTTATTACTAAGTCCTTAGTGATGAGTTTATTGAGTTGTACCTGGCTTGCATGACGTATTCGTTTATGCCAAAGTAGAGGATCTTTATCCAACACACTTAGACATACTAGATTCTCATTGGATGTGATTGAAGTGTCTACAGTGTAGACATGTTTGTACCTTTTTCCTGTTAGGATTACTTTCTTTGTATTTAGATTGATTACTTCAACACCAGTAGATAAAAAAATTACCTTGTTTCCTTTGTCACATAGTTGGGATATACTTAGCAGATTGCGTTTCAGTCCTTCCACATAGTACACTTTTTCAATTGAGTGTTCATCAGATCTTCCTATCTTACCAATGCCTTTGATTTGCCCCTTTTTTCCACCACCAAACACAACCATTCCACCCTTTCCTTCTTCGAGTGAGAGAAACTTTGCTTCGTCTCCAGCCATGTGTCTTGAGCAAGCGCTATCCATATACCAATGTTGCTTGCTTTCTCTCACTTCTTCCTGAAAAAGGATTAAAGGTTAGTTTTAGGAACCCAAATCAACTTGGGTCCTTTATTTTGATCAAAAGGGTGAATAAGATCTCTGTTTATCCAGTTGGGAAGACCTGTTTTGTTGAGAAGGTGCCTATTCCTTGGGTGTGTATTAATTCTGGTTCTTTGGCAATTAAATTTTGAATGACCAGTTTTACCAGAGAGACTACAAAATGAAGGAATGTCACTTTTGGTTTGTACAAAACCTGTTCCAGCTTTTATATTTCGTGTGTTGTTGCCCAGATGTGTGACTATCATGGATGACCTTGTCCATTTATTTGCTCTTTCAAGATCAATTTTTGTCCTGGATAATTCAAGATTCATCCTCCTAGATTTTTCTTTTTCCAAGCTTAAGTCGTTTTTGAGTTTATTCACCTTATTTTCATACTTAGGTTGATCACATGCATTTTCTTTACCAAGAACTTTTATTTTTATATCTTGAGATTTTAATGCTAGATTACAATATTCAAGTTGCTGATTTTTCTTTAACAACTGCTTGGTTTTCTCTTGTAGTTCACTGTTGAGTTTTTGGAGATCGATATACTCAAACTTGAAACTAGTCATGGAGGCAAGCAATTGTTTCTTGTTTCTGATTTGTTCTTGTATTGTGTCCATGAGTGTTAGCATTAATGATGATAATTTTTCTTAGAGAATGATTCTAATTTGTCTTTGAGATCAGATATGTTTACCTCTTTTTCTTCGGGGTCTGAATCAGGTTCACAGTCTGACTCTTCCATGGCCATTAGGGAAATGTCATCATCATCTTCTTCATAGTCGTTTGAACTCGTTCCCCAGGAAGCATACATAGCTTGTTCCTTTTCTTTTGCCTTTTTCTTGTTTGCAAGTTCCCTTTTCTCCTTTTCAACTCTTTCTTTTCTCCATTCTACTTCCCACATAGGACACTCCTTGATTTGATGATCAGTTTTACCACACTTGTAACATCCCCAGTTTGAGTTTTTTCGGTGCTTTTCTCCTTGTTTTGTGGTGCCTTTTTCCATTCCCTTTTTGAAAAATCTCTTAAAGTTTCTGGTGATTAGTGTTAGCTCATCATCATCTAAATCTGATTCATCACTTTTAGTTGCTTTGAGACCGAGATTCTTCTCCTTGTTTCCTTCACTTCTTTTATCAACATTCATCTCATAAGTTTTGAGATTTCTTTCCTACCAGTTCATCTAGAGTCATGTTTGTTAGATCCTTGGCTTCTCTAATAGTAGTGACTTTGATTTCCCATGATCTAGGTAGAGTTCTTAGTACTTTATCCACCTGTTCCTCAGTAGTGTATATCTTTCCTAAGGAAATTAACTCATTTACCACTGTGGTGAATCTGGTGATCATATCTTGAAGTGATTCTCCATTCTTCATCTTGAATGCTTCATATTTAGAGCAAAGTCTGGTAATTCTAAATTTTCTGTCTTGAGTTGTACCTTCATGTGCATTCAAGAGAGTGTCCCAAATTTGTTTTGTATAGGTACAACTTGATATGCGATTAAATTCATCAGGTCCAAGTCCACATACACGAATGCACTTAGCTTTTGCATTTTTTCCTAGCATCTTATAGTCAGCGTCTCCGTATTGTTCCTTAGGTTTTGGAACATTGTTTCCTTCACTGTCTTGGATGGTTGGAATTCAAGGTCCATCAGTAATTCTCACCCATAGTTCGTAATCCCCAGCTTGAATGAAGTCCTTCATTCTGACTTTCCACCATGAGTAGTATTGACCATTGAAAAATGGTGGTCTGTTGATGTTTTGAACTTGACCATGCCCAATAGGAGGTGCAAAATTCATTGTGATCTTATCTTGAGTTATTAGACTCTTGTTAAGATACCTTGCTCTGATACCACTTGTTGGAATTATGACCTCCTTAATTCAGTAAAGGAACACGTACTTACTACCTGTTCTTTAACGTTTGATAATTGTGGTAAACAATTTTGTAAATAATAATCAGTTCACAACTTCGTATTAATTATCACAACTTCAAACTACACAACAATTACACACCTATGTAATCTAAGGAATTATAAACTCTAATCCCTTACTACCCAAGATAAAAAACCCCAGGTTTAAGTCTTCTAAAAAGTCTTCCAAGTTGCTCCAACTTGTTAGAGTCATCCTACACTCAACACTCAATTGTAGTTAATAACAATTAACTACAATCTTACACACATTTCTCACAAAACTCGCAGCACCCCAAGTAATATCCCAAACCCTCTCAAAAACTCTTTGATAGTGTTTTGATGATCTCTCTATGTAAGTGCGCAAACTTCCTTGAAGAAGTTATTTCCCTATTTATAGATTTGGACTTGAATCCAAAACCTATTTCAACTCTAACTCCTATTTCACTTCGACTTCCTCTTCCACTTAGAACTTGGAGGCTCACGCGGTATGTTCTGCTTCCTACTTCATTCAGTCTTCCTATTTGATTGCGAAATCCTACTCGATTGCGAAATCCTTCTCCCAGTCAGATTAGATAAAATGTATATCATGTTGACACAACCTGTTCTATGCAACTTTGTCATTCTTCAAAACACTTAACTTATTTCCTCCTAACAATCTCGTTTTCTGGTAAGGGCCATAATTTAAATAGTAAAAAAACAATTTTCTTTTATCAATGCATTGTCTAATTAGTGGACCTTGAATTAAATTGAAAACATGGAGTTTCGTAATGTGTTGTTCAATTGAATCCGAAATTCCTAATTTCTCTGGTTCGCAATCTTTTGATTTGGTGTTAAGATTCTTTTGATAACTTAATGACTGTCCGTTTCTATCTAAAGTGAGTGTCTAAAGAAGATAATCTATTTTTTATTCTCCAGGAGAGACTTAACAGCTGCAGCAGAGAAGCTATCTGAGTGTGAAGAAACCATATTTCTTCTCGGGAAACAGTTGAACTCTTTGCGTCCTCAGAAAGAGTTTATGGGGTCTCTGTCCATCGATAGAAGTTCAAAAGGGGAGGGCTTTCAGGAAGAATTGACAACCACTAGCATAAACATTGTTAAGAATAAGAAAAGATTCATAATTCGAGTTTGAAGCTTCTAGAACAAAGAGAAAATTGAAGACATTTGTGGAGAGAATATTGGATTGAATTCAGAGAGAAAAAATGTTTACAATTCACTAACTGAGTTCAATAGCTTGTACAAACGTTTATATAGTGTATCTAGCTGATAACTACCTCACCTAACTATGGTTAACTTAACTATTGTTGGTAACCCAACCTCTAACTAACTCACTGCAAACATAACTACAAATGAGAAAATATCTTGTGCCAACTTTAACTAACTTTAACCAACAAATGAGAATGTATCTTGTGCCAACATTAACTAACTTTAACCAACTTTAATCATCTCATCCTGCATCAATTATTCTCATATTCTCAATACCCCCATTTAGTATGAAGTTATTCTTCATCCCTAGCTTGGAAAGAAGATGAGAATGTTGAAACTTTCCCAGGCCCTTAGTTAGGATATCATCAGGTTGCTCTGTAGTAGATATGTATCTAGTGTGAACTAAACCAAACTGAATTTTCTCTCTAATGAAATGACATTCTATATCGATGTGTTTGGTCCTCTCATGAAATAGTGGATTAGCAGCAATCTGTAGAGCAGCTTTGCTATCACAATGTAGAGGAACTGGTAGCTGCAACTGAATATCTAGTTCCTTGAATAGACCAATCGACCAAACGATCTCAGCAACCAGTGATGCTAGGCTTCTATACTCAGCTTCAGCTGAGCTTCTGGAAATAGTAGCATGCTTATTGGATTTCCAAGAGATCAGAGAATCACCAAACTTAACCATGTACCCAGTAATTGATTTCCTAGTGTTAATACATGAGCCCCAATCAGCATCACAAAATCCTTGGCGTGTGTTTAAACTAGAAGAAGACATTAGAACACCAAAACCAGGAGCTTGTTTGATGTATTTGACCACTCTAAGTGCAGCTTCTAAGTGCGACTGTTTAGGAGCATGCATAAATTGACTCAAACTTTGGATAGCAAAGGCAATATTTGGCCTAGTAATAGTGAGGTATAACAACCTACCAATAAGCCTTTGATACACCCCAGGATCCAGATTGTTTCCAATATGAGTGTTAAACTCACAAGTTATTAGCTTTTGGTTCAATTCAATTAGTGTGGAAATGGGCTTAGATCCGCTTAAACCTAATTCTGAAATGAGCTCTATGGCATATTTCCTCTGGTGCATGAGGATACCACCTAACTGCCTGGCAAATTCAATGCCAAGGAAGTATCTAAGATCACCTAGATCTTTGATCTTGAAATTGTCTTTTAGGACATGCTTAGATGCCTCTATCAAGACCACTTCCGCACCATTTTTTTAACGCCAATTTTCGCATTTAAATGTCCTTTTTTAGGAATTACCCAAAATCCTTAATTTTTCGTATGTTATAGACCATGGATCTGGTGCCCCAAAGCACCCAATTTTTTTTTCAAAAAATTTATGAGGACCTCTGCAATGAGTTGAGAACCACCACATATACTCACACCATTTTTTAACGCCTATTTCCACATTTACAGTCCCTTTTTTAGGAATTACCCAAAATCCATAATATTTTTTGTGGTATAGCCCATGGATCTGGTGCCCCAGAGCACCCAATTTTTTTTTCTCAAAAAAACTTTATGAGGACCTCCGTAATGAGTTGGCGAACCACCACATATACTCACACCATTTTTTTAACGCCTATTTCCACATTTACAAGATATTTTTTAGGAATTATCCAAAATCCTTGATTTTTCGTGTGTTATAGCCCATGGATCTGGCGCCTCAGAGCACCCAACTTTTTTTCTCAAAAAACTTTGTGAGGACCTCTGTAAATAGTTGGGGAACCACCACGTATACTCACACAATTTTTAACGCCTACTTCCGCATTTACAGGCCCTCTATAAAGAATTACCAAAAATCCTCGATTTTTCGTGTGTTATAACCCATGAATCTGGCGCCCCGAAGCACCCAAAGTTTTTTCCTTAAAAAACTTTATGAGGACCTCTGTAATGAGTTGGGGAACCACCATGAATACTCACACCATTTTTTTAACGCCTATTTCCGCATTCAAATGCCCTTTTTTAGGAATTACCCAAAATCCTCAATTTTTCGTGTGTTATAGCATATGGATCTAACGCCCCAGAGCACCAAAAAAATTTTCCTCAAAAAACTTTATGAGGACCTCCGTAGTGAGATTGGGAACCACCACATTTACTCACACCATTTTTTGACGCCTATTTCCGCATTTACAGGCCCTTTTTTTAGGATTACCCAAAATCCTCGATTTTTCATGTGTTGCACATGGAACTGGCCCCTGGAGCATCCAAAAATTTTTTCTCAAAAAACTTTATGAGGACCTCCGTAATGAGTTGGGGAACCACCACGTATACTCACACCATTTTTTGAAAGCTTATTTCCGTATTTACATGCCCTTTTTTAGGAATTACCCAAAATCCTCGATTTTTCGTGTGTTATAGCCTATTCATCTGGCACCCATGAGCACCCATTTTTTTTTTTCAAAAAACTTTATGATGACCTCGGTAATGAGATGGGGAAACACCACGTATACTCAACAAAAAATTTTATCGCCTATTTTCGCATTTACAGGTCCTTTTTAGGAATTAGCCATGATCCTCAATTTTTTGTGTGTTATAGCCCATGGATCTAGCGCCTTATAGTACCCAAATTTTTTTTTCTCAAAAAATTATGAGGTCCTCTGTAATAAGTTGGGGAACCACCACGTACACTCACACTATTTTTAACGCCTATTTCCGCATTTACAGGTCATTTTTAGGAATTACTCCAAATCCTCGATTTTTCTTGTGTTATAGCCTATGAATCTGGCGCCACGGAGCACCCAAATTTTTTTTCTCAATTTTTTTTAAGAGGTTGGGGAACCATCATATATATTCACACCATTTTTAACGCCTATTTCTGCATATACAGGCCCTTTTTTAGGAACTACCGAAAATCCTCAATTTTCATGTGTTATACCCCATGGATAAGGCGTCCCGTAACACCCAATTTTTTTTTCTCAAAAAACTTAATGAAGACCTCCATAATGAGTTGGGGAACCTCCACGTATACTCGCATAATTTTTAACGCCTATTTCCGCATTTACAAGCTCTTTTTTAGGAATTATCCAAAATCATCAATTTTTCTTGTATTATAGCCCATGGATCTGGTGCCTCGGAGCACCTTAAAGTTTTTTCTCAAAATTTTTTATGAGGACCTTCGTAATGAGTTGGGGAACCACAACGTATAGTCACACCATTTTTAATGACAATTTCCTCATTTATAGGCCATTTTTTAGGCATTACAAAAAAATCCTCATTTTTCGTGTGTTATACCCCTTGGATCTGGCGCCCCGGACTACCCAAAAAGTTTTGTCCAGAAAAATTTATGAGGACCTCCGTAATGAGTTGGGGAACCACCAAGTATACTCACACCATTTTTTTAACGCCTATTTCCTCATTTACAGGGCATTTTTTAGGATTTATCCAAAATACTGGATTTTACGTGTGTTATAGCACATGGATTTGGCGCCCAAAAGCACCCAAAAATTTCTTCTCAAAAAAATTTATCAGGACTTCCGTAATGAGTTGGGGAACCACCACGTATACTCACATCATTTTTTAACGCTTATTTCCACATTTACAGACCAATATTCAGGAATTACCCAAAATCCTCAATTTTCGTGTGTTATAGCTCATGGATCTGGCGCCCCGGAGCACCCAAAATTATTTTCTCAAAATACTTTAAGAGGACCTCTGTAATAAGTTGGGGAACCACCACGTAAACTCACGCTATTTTTTTAACACCTATTTCTGAATTTACAGGCCTGTTTTTAGGAATTTTCCAAAATCCTCAATTTTTCGTGTGTTATAGCCCATGGAACTGGCGTCCCGGAGCACCCAATTTTTTTTTTCTAAAAAAACTGTATGAGGACCTCCTTAATCAGTTGGGGTACCACCACGTATACTCACCATTTTTAACGCTTATTACCGCATTTACAGGCCTTTTTTTAGGAATTACTCAAAATCCTCAATTTTTCGTGTGTTATAGCCCATGGATCTGACTCCCAGAGCACCCATTTTTTTTCTCAAACATCTTGATGAGGACCTCTATATTGAGTTGGGGAACCACCACGCATACTCACACCATATTTAACGCCTATTTCCACATTTACAAGCCCTTTTTTTTTAGAAATTACCCAAAATCCTCAATTTTTCTTGTGTTATCCATAGATATGCAGCCCAAAAGCACCTAAATTTTTTTTCGAAAAAACTTTATGAGGATCTCTGTAATGAGTTGGGGAACCACCACATATACTCACACCATTTTTAATGCCTATTTCCACATTTACAGGCCCTTTTAAGGTATTACTAAATATTCTCGATTTTTGGTGTGAAGCCCATGGATCTAACGCCCCGGAGTACCAAATTTTTTTTTCTCAAAAATCTTTATGAGGACCTCTGTATTGAGTTGGGGAATCACCACGTATACTCAAACTCTTTTTAAAGCCTATTTCCGCATTTACAGGCCTTTTTTAGGAATCACCCAAAATCCTCGATTATTCGTGTGTTATAGCCCACAGATCAGGCGCCCCAGAGCACCCAAAAATATTTTCTCAAAAACTTTATGAGTACGTTTGTAATAAGTTGGGGAACCACCATATTTACTCACACCATTTCTTAACGCCTATTTCCGCATTTACATGCATTTTTTTTTAGAAATTTTCCAAAATCCTCAATTTTTCGTGTGTTATGGATCTGGCGCCCTGGAGCACCAAATTTTTTTTTCTCAAAAAACTTTATGAGGACCTCCTTAATGAGTTGTGGAACCACTACGTATACTCACACCATTTTTTTAACGCCTATTTCCGCATTTACAAACCCCTTTTTAGAAATTACCCCAAATCCTCCCATGGAACTGGCGCCCGGAGCATCTAAACTTTTTTTCTCAAAACACTTTATGAGGACCTCCTTAATGAGTTGTGGAACCACTACGTATACTCACACAATTTTTTAATGCCTATTTCCGAATTTACAGGCCTTTTTTAATAATTACCCAAAATCCTCGATTTTTAATGTGTTATAGCCCACGGATATACCCCCTGGAGCACCCAAAACTATTTTCTCAAAAACTTTATGAGTACCTCCGTAATGAGTTGGGGAACCACCACGTATACTCACACCATTTCTTAATGCCGATTTCTGCATTTACAAGCTTTTTTTTTAAAGAATTTTCCAAAATCCTCAATTTTTCGTGTGTTATACCCAATGGATCTGGCGCCCCGGAGCACAAATTTTTTTTGTTTCAAAAAACTTTGTGAGGACCTCCTTAATGAGTTGGGGAACCACCATTTTTAACGCCTATTTATGTATTTATAGGCCCTTTTTGTTAGAAATTACCTAGAATAATCGATTTTTCATGTGTTATAGCCCATGCAACTGGCGTCCGGAGCATCCAAACTTTTTTTCTCAAAAAACTTTATGAGGACCTCCTTAATGAATTGAGTAATCACCACGTATCCTCACACCATTTTTTAAATGCATATTTCCTCATTTACAGGCCCTTCTTTAGGAATTACTAAAAATCCTCGATTTTTCGTGTGATATAGCCCATGGACCAGGCTCCCCATGATGACCTCTGTAATGAGCTGGGGAACCACCACGTATACTCACAACATTTTTTTATTGCCTATTTCCGCTTTTACATGCCCTTTTTTAGGAATTAGCCAAAATCCTCAATTTTCCATGTGTTGTAGCCCATGGATCTAGCGCCCGGGAGCATCCAAATTTTCTCTCAAAAAAGTTAATGAGGACCTCCGTAATAAGTTGGGGAACCAACACGTATACTCACACCATTTTTAACGCCTATTGCTGCATTTAAAGGCCATTTTTTACGAATTACTCAAAATATTCAATTTTTCGTGTGTTTTAGCCCATGGATTAGGCGCCCTAGAGCACCCAAATTTTTGTTCTAAAAAACTAAGAGGACCTTTGTAAATTTATTTGGTAATCACCATGTACACTCAAACATTTTTAACGCGTTTTTCTGCATTTACAAACCCTTTTTTAGGAATTATCCAAAATCCTTGATTTTTCATGTGTTATTGCCCATGGATCTGGCGCCCCGGTGCACCCAAATATGTTTTCTCAAAAAACTTGATGAGGACCTATGTAATGAGTTGGGGAACCACCACGTATACTCACACAATTTTTTAATGCCTATTTCCGCATTTACAACCCTTTTTAAGGAATTACACAAAATTCTCGATTGTTCGTGTGTTATATAGCCCTTGGCGCACGGAGCACCCAAAAGTTTTTTCTCAAAAACTTTATGAGGACCTCTGTTATGAGTTGGGGAACCACCACATATACTCACATAATTTTTACACGCCTATTTCCGCATTTAAAGTCCCTATGTAGGAATTACAAAAAAATCTTTATTTTTGGTGTATTATTAGCCCACAGATATGGCACGTGGAGCACCCAAAAGTTTTTTCTCAAATTTTTTTATGAGGACTTCTGTAACGAGTTGGGGAACCACCACGTATACTCACACAATTTTTAACGCCTATTTCTGTATTTACAGGTCTTTTTTATAGAAATTACCCGAAATCCTCTATTTTTCATGCATTATATAACCCATGGATCTAGCGCCCCGGAGAACCCAAAAGGACCTCCATAATGAGTTGGGGAACCACCATGTATACTCACACCATTTTTTTAACTCCTATTTCCGCATTAACAAGCCCTTTTTTTGAAGTTACCCAAAATTCTTGATTTTTCGGGTGCTATAGCCCATGGATCTGGCACCCCGGAGCACCTAATTTTTTTTCTCAAAAAACTGTATGAGGACCTTTGTATTGAGTTGGGGAACTACCACGTATACTCACACGTTTTTTTGACGCCTATTTCCGAAGTTACAAGTCTGTTTTTAGGAATTACCCAAAATCCTTGATTTTTCGTTTGTTATAGCCCATGGATCTGGCTCCCAGAGTTACATAATTTTTTTTGTCAAAAAACTGTATGAGGACCGCCGTAATGAGTTGGGGAACCACCACATATACTTACACCATTTTTAACGCCTATTTCCGTTATTACAAGCCATTTTTAAGGAATTACCCAAAATCCTCATTTTTTTGTTTGTTATAGCTCATACATATGGCGCCTAGAGTACCCAATTTTTTTTCTCAAAAAACTTTATGAGGACCTCCGTAATGAGTTGGGGAACCATCACGTATACTCACACCATTTTTGTAACGCCTATTTCCGCATTTACAATCCCTTTTTAGGAATCACCACTACCACATATACTCACATCACCTTTTTAACGCCTATTTCTGGATTTACCTGCCCTTTTTAGGAATTACCCAAAATCCTCAATTTTTTGTGTGTTAGCCCATGGATCTGGCGGCCTCGAGAACGAGAAATATTTCCTCACAAGACTTTATGAGGACCTCCATAATGAGTTGGGAAACCACCACGTATACTCGCACCCTTTTTAACGGCTATTTCCGCATTTACAAGGACCTTTTTTAGGAACTACCAAAAATCCTTGATTTTTCGTGTGTTATAGATCATGGATCTGGTCCGGGAGCACCCAAATATTTTTTCTCAAAAAACTTTATGTGGACCTCTGCAATGAGTTGGGGAACCACCACATATACTCACAACATTTTTTTGACGCCTATTTCCGCATTTACAGGCCCTTTTTTTAGTAATTACCCAAAATTCTCAATTTTTCGTGTGTTATAGCCCATGGATCTGACGCCCAGAACACCCAAATTTTTATTTCTCTAACAACTTTAGGAGGACCTCCGTAATAAGTTGGGGAACCACCACGAATACTCACACCATTTTTTAACGCCTATTTTCGCATTTACAACCCTTTTTTAGGAATTACCCAAAATCTTCGATTTTTCGTTTGTTATAGCCCATGGATCTGGCACCCGGAGAACCTAAAAGTCTTTTCTCTAAAAACATTATGAGGACCTCAGTAATGAGTTGGGGTTCCACCACGTATACTCACACCATTTTTAACACCTATTTCTGCATTTACATGACATTTTATAGTAATTACCCAAAATCCTTGACTTTTCGTGTGTTATACCTCATGGATCTGACGCCCCGGAACACCCAAAATTGTTTTCTCAATTTTTTTTATGAGGACCTCTATAATGAGTTGGGGAACCACCGCGTATACTCACACCATTTTTTTAACTATTATATCTGAACTTTCAAGCCCTTTTTTAGGAAACACCCAAAATCTTCAACTTTTCGTGTGTTACAGCCCATAGATCTGGCGCCCTGGATCACCAAAATGTTTTTTCTCAAAAAACTTTATGAGGACCTCCATAATGAGTATGGAAACCACCACGTATACTCACACCATTTTTAAGGCCTATTTCAACATTTACAAGCCCTTTTAAGGAATTACCCAAAATTCTCGATTTTTCGTGTGTTATAGCCCATTGATCTGGCGCCCCGAGCTACCAAAAGTTTTTTCTCAAATAAATTTATGAGGACCTCCGTAATGAGTTGGGGAACCACCACGTATATCCACACCATTTTTAACGCCTATTTCTGCATTTACAAGCCCTTTTTAATGAATTACCCAAAATCCTCGATTTTTCGTGTGTTATAGCCCATGGATTTGGAGCTTGGAGCAACAATTTTTTTCTCTAAAAAACCTTTATGAGGACCTCTATAATGAGTTGGGGAACCACCACGTATACTCACAATATTTCTTTAACGCCTATTTTCGCATTTACAAGACCTTTTTTAGTAATTACCCAAAATTCTTGATTTTTCCTGTGTTATATCCCATGGATCTGGCGCCCGGAGCACCTAAATTTGTTTTCTCAAAAATCTTTACGAGGACCTACGTAAGGAGTTGGGGAACCAACACGTATACTCACACCATTTTTAACGCCTATTTCGCTTTTACTAGCACTTTTTTAGGAATCATCCAAAATCCTTTATTTTTCGTGTGTTATAGCATATGGATCTGGCTTCCCGGAGCACCCAAAATTCTTTTTTCAAAAAACTTTATGAGGACTTCCGTAATGAGTTGGGGAACCACCACGTATACTCAGACCATTTTTTAACGCCTATTTCCATATTTCAAGCCTTTTTTAAGGAAATACCCAAAATCCTTGATTTTTCGTGAGTTATAGTAAATTGATCTGGCGCCCAGAGCATCCAAAAGTTTTTTTTTCAAAAAACTTTATGAGGACCTCCGTAATGAGTTGGAGAACCACCACGTATACTCACACAATTTTTTAACGCTTATATCCGCATTTACAGGTCCATTTTAAGGAATTAACCAAAATGCTCAATTTTTCGTGTGTTATAGCCCATGGATTTGGCGCCCCGGAGAACCCAATTTTTTATTCTCAAAAATATTTATGAGGACCTCCGTAATGAGTTGGGGAACCACCACGTATAATCACACCATTTTTAACGCCTGTTTCTGCATTTACAAGCCCTTTTTTAGGAATTACCCAAAATCTTCAATTTTTCGTATGTTACAGTCGATGGATCTTGGGCCCCGGAGCACCCAAATTTTTTTTCTCAAAAACATTTATGAGTACCTTTGTAATGATTTCGAAAACCACCACGTATACTCACACCATTTTTAACGCTTATTTCGGCATATACATGCCTTTTTTTAGGAATTACCCAAAATTCTCGATTTTTTGAGTGTTATAGCCCATGGATCAGGTGCCCAGAGCACCCAAAATTTTTTCTCAAAAAACTTTATAAGGACCTCCGTAATGAGTTGGGAACCACCACATATACTAACACCATTTTTAACGCCTATTTCCGCATTTAAGGCCCTTTTTTAGGAATTACCCAAAATCCTTGATTTTTCGTGTGTTATAGCCCATGGATCTGGCACTCCGGAGAACCCAATTTTTTTTTCTCAAACAACTTTATGAGGACCTCCGTAATGAGTTGGGAACCACCTCGTATACCACACCATTTTTAAAGCCTATTTCGACATTTACAAAGTTTTTTTTAGGAATTACCCAAACTCCTCGATTTTTCGTGTGTTAAAGCCCACGGATCTGGCGCCCAGAACACTCAAAATATTTTTCTCAAAACATATATGAGGACCTCCGGAATTAGTTGGGGAACTACTACGTATACTCACACCATTTTTAATGCCTATTTCCGTATTTACAAGCCCTTTATTTAGGAATTACCCAAAATCCTCGATTTTTCGTGAGTTATAGTCATGTATTTGGCGCTCGGAGAACCTAATTTTTTTTCTCAAAAAACTCTATGAGGACCTCCGTAATTAGTTGGGGAACCGCCACGTATATCCACACCATTTTAACGCATATTTTCGCATTTATAGGCCCTTTTTTAGGAATAACCCAAATTCCTCGATATTTTGTGTGTTATATCCCATGGTTCTGGTGCCTAGGAGCATCCAAAGTCTTTTTCTCAAAAAACTTTATGAAAACCTTTGTAATGAGTTGGGGAACCACCACGTATACTCACACAATTTTTAATGCCTATTTCCGCATTAACAAGCTTTTTTTAGGAATTACCCAAAATCATCGATTTCTTGTGTGTTATATAGCCCATGGATCTGGCGCCCCTGAGCACCTAATTTTTTTTTCACAAAAAAGTTTATGAGGACCTCTGTAATGAGTTGAGGAACCATCAGGTATATTCATACAATTTTTAAAGCATATTTCCGCATTTACAAGCTCCTTTTTAGATATTACCCAAAATCCTTGATTTTCCATGTGTTATATCCCATGGATCTGGCGCCCCGAAGCACCTAAAAGTGTTAACTCAAAACACTTTATGACGACCTCCGTAATGAGTTAGGGAACCACCATGTATACTCTTAACATTTTTAACGCCTATTTCTGTATTTACAAGCCCATTTTTAGGAATTACCCAAATCCTCAATTTTTCGTGTGTTATAGCCCATATATCTGGCGCCCAGGAGCACCCAAAAATATTTTCTCAAAAATCTTTATGAGGCTCCGTGATGAGTTGGGGAACCAACACGTATACTCACACCATTTTTAACGCCTATTTCCGTATTTAAAAGCCTTTTTTAGGAATTACCCAAAATCCTAGATTTTTCGTGTGTTATAGCCCATGGATCTGGCGCCCCGAGTACCCATAATTTTTTTCTCAAAATCTTTATGAGGACCTTCGTAATGAGTTGGGGAACTACCACGTATACTGATATACCATGAGTTTACGGTATTTTTGATGCATTTCATTAAAGTTTGTGTGTGTCTATGGCTAGTTTGTATTAGAAATAATGTTTTGTGTGTAATTCTTGCAGGAAATGAACTTGGATGCAGTTGATGAAGATGCGAGCTGAAAAGTTCAGAAGTTGCCACCAACGGAGCCACCCACGGACCATAAGTCCAATGACGGGCTATGGATGGGCAGTCGTAGGTCCTGGTCTGGGAGTTGAGTTCTAGTACTCAAACCACGGAGTGACAGGACGGACCGTAGTCCAATCCACGGACCGTAGGTGGCAAGCGTATGTGGAAGATCAGGGGAGTCTGACCAAGTGTGGAACCACAGAGGCAGCGATGGACCGTTGGTCGACCCACGGGCCGTCCTGCACATCAGTCGTTGGGGATCTGGGAGTTAAAGTTTCCAGTACCTGATTATTTTTCCAAGTGTTGAACCACGGAAGGGGACCTACGGACCGTAGGTCGACCCACGGTCTATAGGTCGAGGCGTCGATCAAAACCGCGTCTGAGCAGTTTATTTTCGTAATTTGTTTCAAGTTTAAGTTAAGATTTTTTTTCTATAAATAAGAGTTTTAATCCTCGTTTTTGGGGGTTAGACATTATTGTATACTTCTAGTTTTTCTTCTTTGGGAATTAAATTGCAAATTCTTAGCAATTAAATTTCCGGATTTCGTTTTATACAATTTTCACTTTGAAATTCCATTCAATATTTCGGGTTTCATCTATTCTAACTGTAAGTTCATGAATTCTTTCAACTTAATTATGAATTGTGAACTCTCAAGCATGAGTAGCTAAATCCACAACTAGGGTTGTGGGAACCATGATCAATTAACAAAGTATGAATAATAGTTAAGTAATTCTTGAATAGTGTTTATGCATGTATTCTTAATCCTTTCGTTTAGAAGTTTTTTTAACGAGTGCATACATTAGAACTCGCCTCGTTCTTACTTGCCGGACGAAGGAGGTAATGAATGAGAAAAGGATTAAACAACAAATATTTAGTGAATGTTATCTAATAGTTTGATGTCAATTAGAGTGAGGGTGAAAACTGAACTATATTGATATGACGACTAATCTGGGGTAAAGGTAAGGGTTAGTAAAGCATACACCCGTAGACGGACCAAGTTGCGTGGTGAAATTTCTAACTTGCCAACTTTGCATGTCAAACACTAGGAAAATATTACTATTATTAGGATTACTGCGTTAAGAGCTTGTGGGGAACACGTATACCCTAGTTTCCTTCTCATATTGATAACTCAAAGTTTGAATATTGTTTTCTTGTTATTTAAGCAACAATCTGTTAATTTAGTTACAAAATCCCCCCTGTTTACTTTTCTCGGAAATAAGTTTGACTAAATGGATATAATTGTTAGTTAAGTTTAAGTCTGAACCATATTCCTCGTGGGATCGACCCCAACCTACAAGTTGGGTTCTTTACTTGATAACGATCGCTTATACTTCTTTAGGGAAGTGTAATTTGAGCGTATCTGCAGAACCTCATGCAATATCTGGTCAATCCACAGACCGTGGATGGCGTCCGTAGATCCCAGGTAAGTTTTCTAATTTTTCTAAGTGTTAGAGTGACCTACGAACCCAATCGAAGGACCGTAGGTCGACCCACGGACCGTCGACAGGGTCTCGTGGGTCCAAGTTAGGGTTTCTGCCTGACCCAACCCGGACCCCAATTAGTATAATCCTTCATTTTAAAACCATTTCCCACTTCTATTTCTTTCCCCCAACCATTTGTAACCTTCCAATTACCCCATTTTCATCCATAAATATACCCCCCAAATCAATCCCAACTGATTCCATTCAAATTCCCAATCCCATATCTTCCATTTTCTCTCCCAAATCATTCCATCATCTCCATTTTCTCTCCAAAAGCTTGCAAGGTCCGGGTTCGGTGTCCACGTTGTTCTAGGAGCTTTTGCACTCGATCACACACTTACCATCGTTGATTACTAGTAAGGTAAACTAATTTCCACCAAACTTTGAATAATTCATTGTTTCAATTGAAGTCACAACGATGAACTTGACCTTGGGTTGTTAAATAACTTGTTAAAATGTTGAGTTTTAGTTTAGAAACACCCTTGGAATGATGGTACGTGAGTGTGTACTTAATCTAAATCGAATAAATAGGTTAATCGGTCTAATTGGAAGTTTTGACTTAGGGTTGTTCAATGTTTATGTGTTGAATGTGGAAAATTGCATGATCACAACCCTAAGGATGATGAACTACCGATAAAATATGTTGAAATGCATGTTTAGGCTTAGTTTGTTTGAGTTGTGTTGAAAATTTGCATTTACTGTGAGTTGAAATGATATGCCTGGCACAGAACTGATCTACAAACTCCACCCACAGACCGTAGGTCAACCTACAGACTGTAGGTGGGGGTCCGTGGATAAGTAGTACACAAATATTGGGTGAAGTCAAGAACCTCGGTGTGGACCGTTCTGCACATCCGTGGTTCGATTACTGGAACTCAATAAATTCACCACCTGACCTACGGAGGGGACCCACGGGCCGTCGTTCCATCGACGGACCGTAAGTACCCACCGTCGGTCACAAGTTCATCTACTGCCTGAATTTTTTTTGAGCTTTTCTCTGGGTCTGAATTTTGTTCTAAAATTATTCCATGAGTCTTATTGCCTTGTTTTGGTACTAACTAAGCTTCCATAGGTACTATGACTCCTAAACAAGCACCGGTGTACGCCAAAAAAGGAAAGTCCAAGTCCGTCGCCCCTTCCCGACGCCTGCTTGATGATGACATCAATATAGAGTATATCCCACCTACCACGAGGGTCTCCCCCACTACCCCCCGTGCTACTAGGCGATCCCAACAGGTTGTTTCTACGAGTGATGAGGTCGAGATCACTGCCCCCAGTTTGAGGAGGGGGCCACACATTCAGGAGAGTCGCAGTCCGGCTCTAGTTCTAGCGGCAGTATCGCTGCTTCATCTGATGCTGATAGTTCAGGAGATATCCCGGTACCTCCCAGAGCTGAGCCTGCTTCTAATGCCACTGAGCCGAACAAATGGTGCGTTGCGGGCCAGTACCAGATATATGAAAATGGCACCATGCTGAATGAACACCGGAAGATGGCCAGGACCATTACTGAGGAGCGTAGGGTTTTGACAGGGAGTCTCCACACTGTTCCCGTTATTTAGGAGCTATTCCGGAGGCACAAATGTGAGTGGATGGCACGGGGTCCCGGGAATTACAACGAGGAGATTTCTAGAGAGTTCTATGCATCCTATGCTGCCACTGTCCGTAACTCCATATCTAAACGGGCCAAGCCCTTAGCTCAGCCCCCACTCTAGACTACCTTGGTGCGAAACTTCCCCGTGGACATCTCTAAGACTACTATCCACCGGTTCATCTATGGCCCAGCCCACACTCTGCTTATTAATACAACAGAGTATGACTACAAGATGAGCATTTTTCAGAGTGGGGAATTTCAGAGGGATGCCGAGTAGAGTGAGACACTTTTGATGTGGATGGCCCGGCACATAACTGAGAAGGGCGATATAGCGAATGGGTGAGGAACATGACATTTCCTATCAGAAAGGCATCTTTGAGCTTCGCGGCAAAGTTCTTCTGGCTTGTGGTTCGTACTAGACTGTCCCCTACTCAGGCGGACAATGTTGTCACTTGGGATCGAGCCATGATGATAGCAACTCTTATGGAGGGTTTGGAGATTGATTTTTCCCGCATCCTGATCGCTGAGATCCACGAGAGGGCCTTCAAGACCAAGACCACTCAACCTTTCCTGTGTTTGATATTTCATCTCTGCAGGGAGGCTTCAGTGCCTATTTGGCATTGTGACAGGATGCTCGAGGCGACCAAGACTGTGGATATCGGCCTCATTCGAGATGATGCCAATCTTGCTGCACCACGGAGGGAGCCACAGGTGGACGTACCACTTTTGGGTACTGATCTTGCTGATGAGATGGAAAAGATACAAGTTGGTGAGACCACTATACCGCCCACCACCACAGATGCACCGGCTCCCCCTTTGACTGCCACTAGTCAGGCCCCGAGCTCAACCCGAGCCAATCCCTCTTCAGGGTCCACTATCGTTCCTCTGGCCAGAGTCCAAAAGTTGGAGACCCAGATGGCTACCTTGCTGCAACATATGAGGTCATGGATGCAACATTCTGTTGAGGAGTCTGAGGCTAGGATGGAGCAGATGATGGATCGGAAGATTCAGGCCATTCATAAACGACTGGATGCATTTGAGTTGCGAGTTTTGGAGAGGTCTGCACCTGCTATTGATCTCACCACCTTCCAGATGGATTTGGCTAGCCTCCGTGCCGATGTTGATACCCTCTTGGCCCCAACTGATATTGTGCCAGAGTGTGCCCCTACGGTTGAGGAGGACGAGCTGGTGATGACTGCCCTTTTTGGCGATACTATGCCACCACCCGATCCTTCCCGTGCTTCTGGGAAGCGCCTCTGCTCTGACCACACTTTCGATGCTGATGAGGCTCGAAGATTGAAGAAGAAGGAGCACCAACAGTTTGAGGTAGCCCAGTGAGAGTCCATCTTGATGAGGAGAGGAGGAGCAGTGGGCCCATGAGGTGGATGTTGGCCCATCTGGCATACCGAGCACTACTAATGGTGCTCCCATAGTTGGTGAGGGCGCTACTAATGGCGTCCCTAGTATTGATCCAGCGGGATCTGGGAAACCAGACCCACCCGCTTCTTGATGGGTCTTCGGCGCATTTGCGCCACAGGTTTGCTTCTCCCTAAGCTTTACTTTTGATTTTTGTGCATTGAGGGCTATTGCACCTGATTTTGTTGTGGGTGGGGTAAATGGATGGCGAGTGATAGGGTGAAGTCTGAGTAACCCAACTCATAATCCTCCTTTGGGGTTTTCTTGCCTGTGTTCTTTTCCCCAAGGGACTATTTACTTTTATGTTGAACTGGTATGTCTTGGATTGGATGTGTAGAAGTAAGTAGAAGAATGAAAGCATGATGGCATAAAAAGCATGAAATTGATACCTGTCCATAAATTTTGAAATGTGCTAGATCTATAGGCTGAATGAGTTGAATGTGTTGGATCTTCATATGACATGATAAGGAACCGGTATGATAGCATGACTTAAGCTAAAACTTGAACTGGGTAATTCAATAATCTGATAATGAAACAATGTGCCAAGTGTGTGAGAGAAAAGTTTGAATGTTCACGCAGTATGTGCCAATCTAGAACTTGCCCCGTTGGTCCTGCTAAGATATTCTAGGCTAGAAATTGGGAAATGATCATAGACCCTTGTTCAAATAAGTCCACTCAAGCCTAAAATTATTCAACCAAAAGAAATAAATGTTCCGTTTGATCCAAATGTTTGAGCGTAATGTAGACCACTTCTTTCAACACACCTAATTCATCTTCCTTAAAAGATTGTTTTGGCCCCGGTCCCTCCTTGGACATGTGCACCTTGAATTAGGCCAAAAAGCCTAAGTTGAGGGTGGCTAATTCAAAAAGTTACCTTAATCTTGGCCTTGGTCCAACATCGGATATTGTGCACCTCAACCCATGCAAAATACATAAGTTGAGGGTGGCTATGAAAAAGGAAACCGAAAGAAAAAAGGTATGAAAAGAGTTTTGTGTAGAAGAAAGAAAAAGAAGAGAAAAGAAAGAAAGAAAAAGATGTGGTTGAAGTCAAAAGAAACAAAAAGATGAATGACAAAAGTGCTGAGAGAAACAAAGAAATATGAAGTAAAAGAAAAAGAAGAAAGTGAAAAATAAGAGCAATAAAGTCAAAAGTCACATCTGTGTTGAAGAAAGTCAAGGGAAAGAGCAGAAAATAAAAAGATGTCAAGAATTGGTTGAGAAAAGAGGTAAAAAGCCAATGTAATGTCAAAGAGGGTAGAAAAGTCACTAAAAAGTACCCAAATGCACCCTACCTAACCCTGAGCCTACGTTACAAGCTAATAAAGTCCTATAGTAGTCCTAATGACTAGTTTGGAGAGTCTATACAGTGAAAATAAGGGCAAGCCTATGGTATTGAGCACTAACTGTACTTGAAATCACTTCTGAGTGTGAGTGTTGAATGAATCCTTAAATTTAAAATTCATATCTATTGTGTGAAAAAAGGATTTCTTTTGAAGTGAGGGCACTAGTTACATTGTTGGAGAGTTGGTACCTTGGTGATTGCGAAAAGTGTATGTTGTGGTGTCTATTGGTCGATCTATGTCATGTTTTGATCAGCATGAGTTAGCTTGTTGAGTCTAGATGAAAAGATTTGCACTAATGTGAGGGAACTGATTGAGAAAGCCATGTGATTGCTTGAGTTTGTATGTCTGCTTCTACATAAATGTCGTTTAGAGTTTTAGTGTGTCGCTTGAGGACAAACAACAAGTTTCAGTTGAGGGTGTTGATATACAGTGAGTTTACAGTATTTTTGATGCATTTCACTTAAAGTTTGTTTGTGTCTTGGGCTAGTTTGTATTAGAAATAATGTTTTGTGTGTAATTATTGCAGGAAATGGGCTTGGATGCGGTTGATGAAGATGCGAGCTGAAAAGTGCAGAAGTAGCCACCAACGGAGCCACCCATGGACCGTAAGTCCAATGACGTGCCGTGGATGGGCAGTCGTAAGTCATGGTATGGGAGTTGAGTTCCAGTACTCAAACCACGGAGTGACAGGATGGACCATAGTCCAATCCACGGACCGTAGGTGGGCAAGCGTAGGTGGAAGATCAGGGAAGTCTGACAAAGTGTGGAACCATGGAGGCAGCGACGGACCGTTCTACACATCTGTCGTTGGGGATCTGGGAGTTGAAGGTTCCAGTACCTGATTATTTTTCCAAGTGTTGAACCACGGAAGGGGACCTACGGACCGTATGTCGACCCACGGTCCGTAGGTCGAGGCGTCGAACGAAGCCGCGTCTGAGCAGTTTATTTCCTTATTTTGTTTCCTGTTTAAGTTGGGATTTGTTTTCTATAAATAGGAGTTGTAATCCTCATTTTGGGGGGTTAGACATTATTGTATACTTCTAGTTTTTTTTCTTGGGAATTAATTTGAAAACTCTTAGCAATTAAATTTCCAGATTTCGTTTTATACAGTTTTCACTTTGAAATTCAATTCAAGATTTCGGGTTTCATCTATTCTAACGGTAAGTTCATGAATTCTTTCAACTTAATTATGAGTTGTGAACTCTCAAGCATGAGTAGCTAAATCCACAACTAGGGGTGTGGGAATTATGAGAAATTAACAAAGTATGAATAATAGTTAAGTAATTCTTGAATAGTGTTTATGCATGTATTGTTAATCCTTTCATTTAGAAGTATTTTTAACGAGTGTACGCTTTAGAACTCGCCTCGTTCTTACTTGCCGGACGAAGGAGGTAATGAATGAGAAAAGGATTAAACAACAGAGATTTAGTGTATGCTATCTAATAGCTTGATGTCAATTAGAGTGAGGGTGAAAACTGAACTATATTGATATGACGACTAATCTGGGGTAAAGGTAAGGGTTAGTAAAGCATACACCCGTAGACGGACCAAGTTGCGTGGTGAAATTTCCTACTTGGAGGACCAATCACTTAGGGATACCTAACTTGCCAACTTTGCATGTCAAACACTAGGAAAATATTACTATTATTAGGATTACTGCGTTAAGAGCTTGTGGGGAACACGTATACCCTAGTTTCCTTCTCATATTGATAACTCAAAGTTTGAATCTTATTTGCTTGTTATTTAATCAACAATCTGTTAATTTAGTTACAAAATCCCCCCTGTTTACTTTTCTCGGAAATAAGTTTGACTAAATGGATATAATTGTTAGTTAAGTTTAAGTCTAAACCATATTCCTCGTGGGATCGACCCCAACCTACAAGTTGGGTTCTTTACTTGATAACGATCGCTTATACTTCTTTAGGGAGGTGTTATTTGAGTGTATCATATACTCACACCATTTTTAACGCCTATTCCCACATTTACAAGCCCCCCCCCTTTTTTTTTAGGAATTATCCAAAATCTTTTATTTTTCGTGTGTTATAGCTCATGGATCTGGCACCCCGGGGCACCCAAATTTTTTTCTCAAAAATCTTTATGAGGACATCCATAATGAGTTGGGAAACCACCACGTTAACTCATATAATTTTTAACGCTTATTTCCGCATTTACAAGCCCTTTTAAGGAATTACCCTAAATCCTCAATTTTTCGTGTGTTATCCATGAATCTGGTGCCCTGGATCACCCAATTTTTTTTCTCAAAAATCTTTATGAGGACATCCATAATGAGTTGGGAAACCACCACGTTAACTTATACAATTTTTAACGCTTATTTCCGCATTTACAAGTCCTTTTAAGGAATTACCCTAAATCCTAAATTTTTCGTGTGTTATCCATGAATCTGGCGCCCTGGAGCACCCAAATTTTTTTCTCAAAAAACTTTAAGAGGACCTCCGTAATGAGTTGGGGAACCACCATATATACTCATACCATTTTTAACGCCTATTTCCGCATTTACAAAACCTTTTTTAGGAATCACTCAAAATCCGTGATTTTTCATGTGTTATAGTCCATGGATCTGGCGCCAGGAGCACCCATTTTTTTTTTCTCAAACAACTTTATGAGGACCTCCGTAATGAGTTGAGAAACCACCACGTATACCCACACCATTTCTAAAGCCTATTTCGACATTTACAAGGTTTTTTTTAGGAATTACCCAAAATCCTCAATTTTTCGTGTGTTATAGCCCATTGATATGGCTCCCCGGAACACCCAAATTTGTTTCCTCAAAAAACATTATGAGGACCTCCGTAATGAGTTGGGGAACCACCACGTATACTCACACCATTTTTAACGCCTATTTCCGCATTTACAAGCCCTCTTTTAGGAATTACCCAAAATCCTTGATTTTTCGTGTGTTATAGCCAATGGATCTGGCGCCCGAGGCACCAAAATTTTTTTTCACAAAAAACTTTATCAAGACCTCCGTAATAAGTCTGGGAACCACCACGTATACTCACACCATTTTTAACGCTTATTTCTGCATTTACAAGCCTTTTTTAAGAATTATCCAAAATCCTCGATTTTCCGTATGTTATAGCCCATGGATCTGGCGCCAGGAGCACCCAATTTTTTTTTCTAAAAACACTTGATGAGGACCTCCGTAATGAATTGGGGAACCACCACATTTACTCATACCATTTTTAACGCCTATTTCTCCATTGACAAGCCCTTTATAAGGAATTACTCAAAATCCTCAATTTTTCGTATGTTAGCCCATGGATCTGGCGCCCGGAGCACCAAAAATTGTTTTCTAAAAAACCTTTATGAGGACCTCCGTAATGAGTTGGAGAACCACCACGTATACTCAAACCATTTTTTAACGCCTATTCTCGCATTTACAGGCCTTTTTAGGAATTACCACAAATCCTCCATTTTTCGTGTGTTATGGATTTGGCGCCCAGAGCACCCCAAATTTTTTTCTCAAAAAACTTTAAGAGGACCTCCGTAATAAGTTGGAGAACAACCCCGTATACTCGCACCATTTTTTAATGCCTATTTACACATTTACACCCTTTTTTAGGAATTACCCAAAATTCTTGATTTTTCGTGTGTTATGCCCATCGATCTGGCGCCCTAGAGCACCCAAATTTTTTTTCTCAAAAAACTTTTTGAGGCCCTCTGTAATGAGTTGGGGAACCACCACGGATACTCACGCTATTTTTATTACCTATTTCTTCATTTACATGTTCCTTTTTAGGAAATAACCAAAATCCTCTATTTTTCGTTTGTATAGCCCATGGATCTGGCGACACAGAGCACCGAAAAGTTTTTTCTCAAAAAATTTTATGAGGACCTCCGTATTGAGTTGGGGAACCACCACGTATATTCATACCATTTTTAAAGCTAATTTCCGCATTTACAAGCCCCTTTTTAGGAATTATCCAAAATCCTCAATTTTTCGTAACATTGGGAATCTCCATGTATACTCATAATATTTTTAACGCCTATTTCTGCTTTTACAAGCCCTTTTTTAGGAATTACCCAAAATTCTCTATTTTTAGGAATTACCCACCACGTATACCATGTATATTCACACTATTTTTTAACGCTTATTTCTGCATTTACATGCCCCTTGCTATCTCTTATGCCTATAGCCTATGTCTTATGTTGTATCTCTTATGATCATGGTATATCTCTACTAATGCCTATATTATGCTTACATGTTAACTTAAGTGGTATGTATCTTTGAAGACTAAAAAAATAACAATTATAGCAAGACTTATAATATCCATTTTGGCATTTTTAAGGGGAACCACCACGTATGCTCACACAATTTTTTTAACTCCTATTTCCGCATTTATAGGCCCATTTTTAGGAATTACCCAAAATTCTTAATTTTTCGTATTTTATTGGACTCTGTAATAAGTTAGGGAACCACCACGGATACTCACACTATTTTTATTACCTATTTCAACATTTACATGTTCTTTTTTAGGAATTAACCAAAATCCTCTATTTTTCGTTTGTATAGCCCATGGATCTGGCGGCACAGAGCACCCAAATTATTTTTATCAAAAAACTTTATGAGGACATGCGTAATGATTTGTGGAACCAACACGTATATTCTTACCATTTTTAAAGCTAATTTCCGCATTTACAATCCCCTTTTTCGGAATTACCCACAATTCTCGATTTTTTCGTGTGTTATAGCCCATGGATCTGGCGCTTTTTTTCTCAAAAAACTTTATGAAGACCTCCGTAATGAGTTGGGGAACCTCTATGTATACTCATAACATTTTTTAACGCCTATTTCTGTATTTAAAGCCCTTTTGTAGGAATTACCCAAAATCCTTGATTTTTCGAGTGTCAAAGCCCATGGATCTAGCGCCCCAGAGCACCTGCAAAAATTTTTCTCAAAAAACTTTATGAAGACCTCCGTAATAAGTTGGGGAACCACCACATATACTCATACTATTTTTTAACTCCTATTTCTGCATTTCCATGCCCTTTTTAGGAATTACCAAAAATCTTCGATTTTTCATGTGTTATAGCGCATGGATTTGGCGTCCTAGAGCATCAAAAATTATTTTCTCCAATATTTTTATGAGGACCTCTGTATTGAGTTGGGGAACCACCACGTATACTCACACCTTTTTTTAACGCCTATTTCCTAATTTACAAGCCTTTATTTAGGAATTACCCAAAATCCTCGATTATTCGTGTGTTATACCCATGGATTTGGTGCCCAGAGCACACATAATTTTTTTCTAAAAAACTTTATGAGGACCTCCGTAATGAGTTGGGGAACCACCACGTATACTCACACCATTTTTAACGTCTATTCCCGCATTTACATCCCTTTTTTGAGGAATTATCCAAAATCCTCCATTTCTCGTGTGTTATAACCCATGAATTTGGCTCCCCGGAGCACCCAATTTTTTTTTTCTCAAAAATCTTTATGAGGACCTCCGTAATGAGTTGGGGAACCATCACGTATACTAACACCAGTTTAACGCCTATTTCTGCATTTACAAGCCTTTTTTTAGGAATTACCAGAAATCCTCATTTTTTTCGTGTGTTATAGCCAAAGGACTTCCGTAATGAGTTGAGGAACCACCACGTATACTCACACCTTTTTAATGCTTATTTCAGCATTTACAAGCCCTTTTTAGGAATTACCCAAAATTTTTAATTTTGTCGTGTGTTATAATCCATGGATATGGTGGCAGAAGCACCCAAAAGTTTTTTCTCAAAAACCTTTCTGAGGACCTCCGTAATGAGTTGGGATCCACCACGTATACGCACACCATTTTTAACGCCTATTTCCGCATTTACAGACCCTTTTTTAGGAATTACTCAAAATTCTCGATTTTTCATGTGTTATAGCCCATGAATCTGGCGCCCAGAGCATCAAAAATTCTTTTCTCAGAAAACTTTATAAGGACCTCCATAATGAGTTAGGGAACCACTACGTATACTCACACCATTTTTAACTCTTATTTCCACATTTAAGAGCCCTTTTTAGGAATTTTCAAAAATCTCAGATTTTTCGTGTGTCCATGGATCTGGCGCTCGGAGCACCCAAAACTTTTTTCTCAAAAAACTTTATGAGGACCTCCGTAATGAGTTGTGGATCCACCAAAAATACTCACACCATTTTTAACGCCTATTTCTATATTTTCATGCCCTTTTTTAGGAATTACCAAAAATCCTCGATTTTTCGGTGTCTCATAGCCCATGGATCTGGCGCCCCTAAGCACCCAAATTACTTTTCTTAAAAAACTTTATGAGGACCTCTGTAATGAATTGGGAACCACCAAGTATACTCACAATATTTTTTTAACGCCTATTTTCTGCATTTATAAGCCCTTTTTTAGGAATTACCCAAAATCCTCAATTTTTCATTTGTTATATCCCATGGATCTGGCGCTCTGAGCACCCAACTTTTTTTTCAAAAAACTTTATGAGGACCTCTGGAATGACATGGGGAAACACAACTTATACTCACACCTTTTTTTAACGGATATTTCCACATTTACATGCCCTTTGTTAGGATTTACCCTAAATCCTCAATTTTTCGTGTGTTATAGCCCAAGGATATGACGCCCAGAGCACCCAATTTTTTTTTCCTGATCAAACGTAATGAGGACCTCTGTAATGAGTTTGGGAACCACCATGTATACTCACACTATTTTTAACGCCTAGTTCTGCATTTACAAGCCCTTTTTTAGGAATTACCCAAAATCCTCGATTTTTCGTATGTTATAGCCCATTGATCTGGCGCTCGGAGCACCGAAAAAATTTTCCTCAAAAAACTTTATAAGTACTTCCGTAATGAATTGGGGAACCACATAGTATATTCACACTATTTTTTAACGCTTATTTCCGCATTTACAATCTCTTTTTTAGAAATTACCCAAAATCCTCGATTTTTCGTGTGTTACAGCCCATGGAACCGGCGCCCTAAGTACCCAAAAAAAAATTATGTGGACCTCCGTAATGATTTGGGGACAACCACTTATACTCACACCATTTTTAACGCTTATTTCCACATTTACAGGCCTTTTTTTTAGAATTTACCCAAAATCCTCAATTTTTTGGTGTGTTATAGCCCACTGATCTGGCGCCCAAGAGCACCCAAATATTTTTTCTTGTAAAGCTTTATGAGGACCTCCATAATGAGTTGGTGAAACACCACGTATACTCACACCATTTTTAACACGTTTTTCCGCATTTACAATCCCTTTTTAAAGTAATTACTTAAAATCCTTGAATTTTGGTGTGTTATAGCCCATGGATCTGGCGCTCGGAGCACCCAAAATTTTATTCTCAAAAAACTATATGAAGATCTCCGTAATAAGTTGGGGAACCACCATGTATACTCACACCATTTGTTTAACGCTTATTTCTGCATTTACAGGCCCTTTTTTGGGGAATTAACCAAATTTCTCAATTTTCATGTGTATTGCCCATGGATCTGGTGCCCCAGAGCACCCAAATTATTTTTCACAAAAAACATTATGAGGAACTCCGTAATAGGTTGGGGAACCACCACGTATACTAACACCATATTTTAACGCCTATTTTCGTATTTACAAGCCCATTTTTAGGAATTACCCAAAATCCTCAATTTTTCGTGTGTTATAATAGCCCGTGGATCTGGCACCCGGAACACCCAAACTTTTTTTCTCAAAAGCCTTTATGAGGACCTCCGCAATGAGTTGGGGAACCACCACGTATACTCACACCATTTTTTAACGCCAATTTCTGAATTTACAAGCTTTTTTTTTAGAATTACCCAAATTTCTCGATTTTTCGTGCGAGCCCATGGATCAAGCGCATGGAGCACCAAAAACCTTTTCTCACAAAACTTTATGAGGAAATCCATAATGAGTTGGGGAACCACCACGTATACTAACACCATTTTTTAACGCCTATTTCAGCATTTACAAGCCCTTTTTAAAGAATTACCCAAAATCCTTAATTTTTCGTGTGTTATAGCCCATGGATCTGGCGCCCGGAGCACCCATAATTGTTTTCTAAAAAAATATTATGAGGACCTCCATAGTGATTTGGGGAACCACCACGTATACTCACACCATTTTAAATGTCTTTTCCCGCATTTACAAGCCTTTTTTAGGAATTACCTCAAATCCTCTATTTTTCGTGTGTTATAGCCCATGGATCTGGCGCCCCGGAGTACCCAAAAAGTTTTTCTCATAAAATATTATGAGGACCTCCATAATGATTTGGGGAACCACCACGTATACTCACACCATTTTTTTAACGCCTATCTCTCCATTTACAAGCCCTTTTTTAGAAATTACCCAAAATCCTCAATTTTTCGTGTGTTAAAGCCAATGGATTTGGCGTCCGGAGCACCCAAAATTTTTTTCTCAAAAAAATTTATGATCATCTTCGTAATGAGTTGGGGAATCACCATGTATACTCACACCATCTGCTTAACGCTTATTTCTGTATTTACAGGCAATTTTTTAGGAATTGCCCAAAATCTTCAATTTTTTGTGTGTTATAGCCCATGGATCTAGCACCCGGAGCACCCAAAAAAAAATTCTCAAAAAACTTTATAAGGACCTCCGTAATGTGTTGGGGACCACTACGTATACTCACACTATTTTTAATGCCTATTTTCACATTCACAGACCCTTTTTAGAAATTATCCTAAATCCTCAATATTTCGTGTGTTATAATAGCCCATTGTTCTAGCGCCCAGAGCACCCAAAATTTTTTTTCTCAAAAAACTTTATGAGGATCTCTATAATGAATTGGGGAACCACTGCGTATACTCACACTATTTTTTAACGTCTATTTTTGTATTTACATGCCCTTTTTTAGGAATTACCCAAAATCCTTAATTTTTTGTGAGTTATAGCCCATGGATCGAGCGCCCCGGAGCACCAAAAATTTGTTCTTTATAAGGACCTCCGTAATGAGATTGGGACCACCACGTATACTCACATCATTTTCTTAATGCCTATTTTCGTATTTACAAGCCTTTTTTAGGAATTTTCCAAAATTCTCAATTTTTCGTGTGTTATTATCACAACCCGAGCCTACACCCTGGACGTGGCCGGCACTCGAGAACCGTTGCTGGTCCCCAAGCGAACCCTCATCCTGGCTAACTACAAGCGGAAGACTAACTCAAGCATACAAAGCTTAAAAACTGAAACAAACTCAATTACTAAATCTGTAAGTCAAGAGATCAACTCTGAATAAAAAAATAAATTATTCAACTCGCCATAAAATAGGCAACTTAATTCTTTAAAACATTTAACAAAATAAATGAACAGACTTCTGAAACTCTACTGTCTATCTATGAAGCCT
>JAJONR010004262.1:0-50923 GCA_029582245.1 Solanum etuberosum
TTATTTTTTTATATATATATATATATATATATATATATATATATATATATATATATATATATATATATATAAGGATAAGGCACTAGTACCCCCCTAGACTATAACCGAAATCTCAGAGACACACCTTAACTAAACTAAGGTCCTATTACCCCCCGAACTTATTTTTTTGGTAATTTTGTAACACTTTTTGAACTATGTGGCCTCCCAGTTAAGGATACTATCTAATTTAATGATAGAATAACGACGAAAAACAAAAAATTCTCTCTAATTTTTGACATATTTTTTTCGCGCCTTATTTTTGCCTACGGAATAAGCCATGGAAGTTGTGTGACAAAATTAATTAAACTATAGCGATAGATGTTGCTACAAATTTGTCATCACTAAACTTATTTGTATTTTTCAAAATATAATGAAGGTCATTGATACGGATATCTTCCGTAGTTAACATTTTTCTTATTTAAAGATTTATGTTATAAGTAGCGACAAACTTCATTCCATTGCCAATTTCATGTCTGTTTCTAATTAAGTACAACAATCTAGGGCACAAATTTGACATTCCCCCATTTTCTCTGGTCATGTTGCCTCTTTCTTCTCCATGCCAAAACACACCCACATATTCATCTTCATCCTCTCATCGCCTAAAACACACTCACCATGAAAGAGATATACCCGACTTCATCTTGTCCCTGAAAGAGCTAAATTTAGAAAGCACTAATTGGGAAATAGCTAAATTGAGATTTGGGAAAGTTAGTCTCAAATTGTGAATTTTGGGTCAACTTCAAACTACCATAACTTTTAGCACATGATGAGTTAGGTGACCCATAAGATATCAAATGAAATATCTATGAATCCTCTTTCCAACGCCGCCGAGTTTTCTAAAATCTGAGTTTAGATTAGGGAGATATGCCCGTTTGAGTTCAGCCTGTCTAGTTCAAAAAATTTACATGAATTAATGAATGGTATTTTAGTCTTTTCCTTACCCAATCAGCCCAAATCGTTTTGGTTACCCAAATAAGGGTATAAACTAATTGAGATTAGTTTTCACGATTCAAAATCACGCTTAGGGTTTTGAGAGGAGTTATAGAGGAGGAAACAAGGAGGAGTTCAAGCGTTCGCCAAGTTTTCTTGTGAATCAAGGATTTGTTTCGCCAAATTAAGGTGTGTAAGTTTTTATAGTGTTGGTTTCGTTCACCCACACGCCAATCATATGAATTCCACACGTATTTTCGTTCGTGAGGTTGAATGATTTGAATTCTTGATGGGTGTTCTTGAGGTTTTCTTCTTCATGCTTTGTTTATGGAGTTTGATGAATTTTGAGGTGAGAATTTCGATTTTTGAGGATTGTTCTTGAGGAAAAGTGAGTAGATTCTCGTGCACTTGTATTGGATAATTGAATTGAAAGGAAATTTGAGGAAAACAACAATTTCTAGGTGAATTAGGGTCCGAAAACGAGAAGAAAAATTGGTCGCATTGATCTGGGGAAGGGCTGGCGCGGCGCGCCCCAGATGCGCCAGAGGCGCCAAAGGGGCTGGCGTGGCACGCCAGCAGTGCGCCAGAATGGGGTCTCTGAAGTTTGGGGCTGGCGCCCCACGCCAGGAATGCGCCAGGGTCTCCTGCCCCCACCCTTTTTTCGTCGTTTGTTCCGTCTAAGTCCTTCTAAAATGTATCCTAGTTCCCTTACTGATTATAACAATCCAAACTACATCTTATCATTGAGAAATCCATATATCCAAATCATAATTCTTGAATTCACATGTTCAAATTCAAGATAGAGTTAAGAGTAAAGTTCGAGGGAGTTCTTTCGAGTCATTTGAGAAGTCTTTTGCAAACTTTTAAAACTTGTTCTAAGACTTGAGTACTTGAGTGTGAGAATGAGAAGAGTTGAGTTCATTTTTCAAAAATGAATATATGGAAACTAAGTATTCCCAAGAGTAAATGTTTTTACATTTAAAATGAGGGGAAACCTTAATTTTCAAATGAGTTCATGGGGAGTTTTGAGCACTATCTCTTTTAAGAGAAACCTTTTTAGTAATAATCTCAAAGTTTGAGGATGAGAAAATGTTTTTAAACATATGAGATGAGTTATATTATTGGGAGTAGTATTGAACACCGATATGGGGACGAGTTCAAAAAACTCAAAGTCCTCATAAACCATGTAGCCAACGTGGGTAAAGGATCATACGTTTTAGATGATTCCTTATTGATTTTTAGCATAGCTTACTGGATCCACTTAGTTGAGGATGTCTTATACTCCGGCAAGGTATAAGACAGTTCTGGCAGCGTGGATGAGACACTGTATCAACACATAGCTCATAGTGATGGTTGTCGGTTAGAGAATCTCCCAAATAAGAGTAAAAAAGTTATTATTGTATTTTTAAATATATTTAGTTATTATCCACTATTTTAAAAGCTTTTATTAATGCATCTCTATTTTTTTTTATATATTGAACTAAGTTGAGTATTTCTGAGTTTGAGTATCTTTGAGTACCTATGAGTATCCATGAGTATCCTTGAGTTGAGATGAGGTGAGTATGTTTCTTCAGTTCCAGTTCAAGCTTATATGTTATGTTCAATATTTCCCCTTGCATGCTCGTTCATTAACTGTAGTAACATCATTTGGCCTGCATCGTTTCATGATGCAGATACAGGAGTTTAGGGTCATTAACATGCGTTCCGTTGATACCACTTACAGTCCCAGAGTTGTTTGGTGAGCCTCCTTGCTTATGGAGGATCCCTAATTTATTTCTATTATTTGAGTTTTGTTAGGATGATCGAGGGTCTTGTTCCTACATCCCTCATAGTTAGAGGCTTCATAGACAGTAGTGGTTGAGAAGTTTGTTTCATTTTCAGATGTTAATGTTCTAGACTTGAGTTGCCTCTTTTGTCCAGTTGAATGTTTCTTTAAAATATTATGAGTTTATCTATTTGAGACATTGAGTTAAATCTTTACATTTGAGGTTTATTTGTTGTTGAGTAAGTTTTCCGCTGAGAGTTGAGCCAGGCCAAGGGTTCTCTTGGGGCCAAAAATAGTTCTCGAGTGCCAGTCGCATCCAGGGTGTCTTTAGAGTCTTAGTTATCGGTGTGAAGTGTGCCACATCTATAATTAGGAGGCTACAACATATAGGAACTATCTCAATTCTTTCATACTCTTTTCGTGCGATAGAATTCAACTCTATAAAAGTTTCTTTCTAATTCGTGCTTGCGCATTCTTTCAGATCATGCCTCCACGAAGAGCTGTTTGAGGTCTTCTTGCTAGGAGAATTGCTGATCCTCAGGATCAAGGGATCCCCAATGCACCAGAAGTGCAACCCCAAGGAGAGGTCACTAATTCTAAATTCCGAGATGCTATCCGGATGTTGAGTCAAGTTGTGACTAACCAAGTTGGACAAAAAAGAGGGAATCAACAGGATGTGGATGATACATCCAGGATTCGTGAGTTCTTAAGGATGAATCCTCCAGAATTCACCGGTTCAAGTGTCACTAAGGATTCGAAGAACTTTGTGGAAGAGTTACAAAAAGTATTTGAGGTGATACATGTTGCAGATGCTGATCATGTGGAACTAGCTACATACCAACTGAAGGGTGTTGCTAGAGTCTGGTACGATCAATGGAAGAAGAGTAGAGTTGGGGGTGCACCAATTGTTAGCTGAGCTGTGTTCGAAGAGGCCTTTATGGGGCATTTCTTTCCCCGTGAACTGAGAGAGGCAAAGTTAAGAGAATTCCTCACTCTTAAGTAGGAATACATGAGTGTGCATGAGTACAGCCTCAAGTTCACTCAATTGTTTTGTTATGCCCCGGAGATGGTGGCAGATATGAGGAGCAAGATGAGCTTGTTTGTGTCTAGGTTGTCTCCTCTGTCAAGCGAAAAGGGTAAAGCTGCGATTTTGATAAGGGACTTGGACATAGCAAGGCTTATGATCCTTGTGTAGCAGGTTGAGGAAGATAAGCTGAGAGATAGAAAAGATTTCCCGAACAAGAAGGCTAAGACAACAGGAAATGAGTCTGGGCAGCAGAAGTGTAATGCAAACAAGTAATCTTTTCAACAAAAGCCAAATGGACCTTCTCCATCATCTGCTAATGCACCTGCACCAAGGAACCGAGGTGAGTTTAAGAATTAGAATTCTATGAACTTCAGAGCTAAACCTGCACAATCTCAAGGTAGTGTGGCACAAGGAGGTAATTGGACTCCTGCATGTGCTAAGTGTGGTAGGAACCACCCAGGAGCGTGTTGTGATTGCTCCACTGGTTGCTTCAAGTGTGGTCAAGCAGGTCACTTCATGAGAGAGTGCCCTAAGAAAAGGCAGGGTAATGGTAATGGGGTAAATAAAGCACAATCTTCTTCAGTGGCTCCGCCAGATAGAGATACACCTAGAGGAGCTACTTCAGGGACAAGTGGAAGAGCAAACCGTCTTTATGCTATCACCAGTAGCCAAGAGGAATAGACTTCCGTATAGATATTTTTTCGGATACTCGTCCTATTTCTGTTCCGCCATATAGAATGGCTCCAGCTTAGTTGAAAGATTTAAAAGAGCAGTTGAAAGACCTTCTTGATAAGGGCTTTATTCGACCTAGTGTCTTACCTTGGGGCACTCCGGTCTTATTTGTGAGGAAGAAACATGGTTCTCTTAGAATGTGTATTGATTACCGCCAATTGAACAAGGTTACCATAAAGAATAAGTATCCTCTTCCGAGAATTGATGATCTTTTCGATCAACTTCAGGGTGCCACTTGCTTTTCTTAGATAGATCTCAGATCGGGCTATCATCAGTTGAGAGTAAGAGAGAGTGATATTCCAAAGATAGCTATCATGACCCGCTATGGTCATTATGAGTTTCTAGTCATGTCTTTTGATTTGACTAATGCTCCTGCAATGTTCATGGATCTTATGAACAGAGTTTTTAAGCCTTATATTGATATGTTTATTACCGTATTCACTGATGACATTCTGATTTATTCGAGGAATGAGGAGGATCATGCTAGTCATCTCAGAGTAGTTCTCCAAACACTAAAGGATAAGGAGTTGTATGCTAAATTTTTCAAGTGCAAATTTTGGCTTGAGTCAGTGGAGTTCTTAGGCCACATTGTATCTGGAGAAGGGATTCGAGTTGACACTCAGAAGATTGAGGCAGTGCAGAACTTGCCCAGACCCACATCTCCAACTGATATTAGGAGTTTCTTGGGATTGGCTAGTTACTATAGAAGGTTTGTTGAGGGGCTTTCATCTATTTCATCCCCATTGACAAAGTTGACTCAGAAGACAACAAAGTTTCAGTGGTCTGAAGCTTGTGAGAAAAGCTTTCAGGAATTGAAAACCCGATTAACTATTGTCCCAGTTTTGACCCTACCGGAGGGTACACGAGAATTCGTTATGTATTGTGATGCATCCAGAGTTGGACTTGGGTGTGTGTTGATGCAGAATGGTAAGGTTATAGTTTATGCCTCCAGAAGAATTACCCAACCCATGATCTAGAGTTGGCTGCTGTAGTGTTTGCTTTGAAAATATGGCGTCATTATCTTTATGGTGTCCATGTAGACGTGTTCACCGATCATAAAAGTCTTCAGTATGTATTCAGTCAGAAAGAGCTTAATCTCAGACAGAGGAGGTGGTTGGAGTTACTCAAGGGTTATGACAGGTAAGGCTAATGTTTTTATTGATGCTTTGAGTAGGTTGTCTATGGGTAGTACCGACAATGTTGAGGAAGGCAAGAAAAAATTAGCCAAAGATGTGCACAGACTTGCACGATTGGGAGTCCGGTTAGTGGATTCCAATGAAGGCGGAGTGGTGGTGATAAATGGGGCTGAATCATGACTAGTATCTGAAGTGAAAGAGAAACAAGACCAAGACCCTGTTTTTCTTGAATTGAAGGCAAATGCTCATAAGCAAAAAGTGATGACTTTGAACAAGGGGGAGATGGTGTATTGAGGTATCAAGGTAGATTGTGTGTACCAAAGGTGGATGAGCTCCAAGAGAGGATCATGGAGGAAGCTCATAGCTCCAGATACTTTATCCATACTTGTTCCAGAAAGATGTATCGTGACTTGAGAGAAGTATATTGGTGGAGTAGCATTAAGAGGTGTATTGCAGAGTTCTTTGCTAATTGCCCGAATTGCCAACAAGTCAAGGCAGAGCAACAGAGGCCCGGTGCTATGGCTCAGAATATAGATCTTCCAGAATGGAAGTGGGAGATGATCAATATAGATTTCATTACTGGTTTACCGCGGTCTCGCAGGCAGCATGATTTTCATCTGGATGATTATAGATCGGATGATTAAATCAGCCCATTTGTTACCGGTAAAGACTACTTTTTCAGCAGAAGATTATACCAGATTATATATTCAAGAGATTGTCAGACTTCATGGAGTTCTGTTGTCCATCATTTCAGATGGAGGTGCGCAATCGCAATTTTAGAAGTCTTTTCAGAAGGGTCTGGGTTCGAAGGTGAACCTTAGTATTGCCTTCCATCCTCAGACTGATGGTCCAGAAGAGCGTACGATTCAGACCTTGAAGGATATGTTGAGTGCATGTGTGATCGATTGCAAGGGTAATTGGGGTGATCACTTACCTCTAATAGAGTTTTCTTACAATAACAATTATCACTCTAGTATCCAGATGGCTCCTTATGAGGCTCTTTATGGGCAAAGATATAGATTGATCACCTATTGGTTGGTTCGAGGTTGGTGAAGCTGAGTTGATAGGGCCAGACTTTGTTCATCTAGCCATGAAGAAGGTGAAGACTATTCAAGAAAGGTTGAAAACAGCACAAAGTCGTCAGAATTCTTATACAGATGTTAGGAGAAGAGACTTGGAGTTTGAGGTTGATGATTGGGTCAACTTGAAAGTTTCCCCCATGAAGGGTGTTATGAAATTTGGTAAGAAAGGGAAACTCAGTCCCCGGTATATTGGTACTTACAGGATATCCAAGAGGATTGGCAATGTAGCTTATGAGTTGGAGCTACCGTCAGAGTTAGCAGCAGTTCATCCGGTATTCCACATTTCTATGTTGAAGAAGTGTATGGGAGATCCTTCACTTATTATACCTATTGAAAATATTAATATTAAGGACAACTTATCTTATGAGTAAATTCCTGTGGAGATACTTGATCGTCAGGTTTGCAAGTTGAGCACCAAGGAGGTAGCATCAGTCAAGGTCTTATGGAGGAACCAGTTTGTTGAGAAAGCTAATTGGGACGCTTAGGAGGATATGAAGAAGAGATACCCACATCTCTTTCCTTCCGAATCAGTTCCAGAGCAAGGTAATAACTTCTTGTGGTAATTGTTTGTTGGGTGTTTGAGCTGGATGTTAGATATTTTCCCACCCCTGTTTTTGCTTAGGGTAATCTCATTCGAGGACGAATGTTCCCAAGGGGGAGATATTGTAACATCCCACTTTAGAAAGACCTAAGTTTAGAAAGCGCTAATTTGGAAATAGCAAAATTGAGATTTTGGATAGTTAGTCTCAAATTGTGAGTTTTGGGTCAACTTCAAATGACCATAACTTTTAGCACAGGATGAGTTAGGTGGCCCATAAGATATCAAATGAAAGATATCTAAATCCTCTTTCCAACGCCATTGAGTTTGTTAAAATCTGAGTTCAGATCAGGGAGATATGCCCGTTTGAGTTCAACCTATTTAGTAAAGGAAATTTACCTGAATTAATGAGGGGTATTTTTATCTTTTCATTACCCCATCAGCCCAACTCATTTTGGTTATCCAAATAGGGGTCTAAACTAATTGAGATCAGTTTTCATGATTCAAAATCACGCTTATAGTTTTGAGAGGAGTTCAAGAGGAGGAAACAAGGTGGAGTTCAAGCGTTCGCCAAGTTTTCTTGCAAATCGAGGATTTGTTTCGCCAAATCAAGGTATGTAAGTTTTCATAGTGTTGGGTTCGTTCACCCACACGCGAATTATGTGAATTCCACCTGTATTTTCGTTCATGAGGTTGAATGATATAAATTCTTGAGGTTTTGTTCTTCATGCTTTGTTTATGGAGTTTGATGAATTTTGAGGTGAGGATTTCGATTTTTGAGGATTGTTCTTGAGGAAAAGTGAGTAGATTCTCATGTACTTAGTATTGGATAATTGAATCTAAAGAAAATTTGAGGAAAACAATCGATTCTAGGAAAATTAGGGTCCGAAAATGAGAAGAAAAATTTGTCGGATTGATCTGGAAAGGGCTGGCATGGTGCGCTAGAAGTACGCCAGAATGGGGTCTCTGAAGTTTAGGGCTGGCGGCCCGCGCCATGAATGCGCCAGGGTCACCTGCCCCCACCCTTTTTCCGTCGTTTGTTCTGTCTAAGTCATTCTAAAAGGTATCCTAGTTCCCTTACTGATTATAACTATCCAAACTACATCTAACCATTGAGAAATCCATCTATCCAAATCATAATTCTTGAATTCACATGTTAAAGTTCAAGATAGAGTTAAGAGTAAAGTTCGAGGGAGTTCTTTCGAGTCATTTGAGAAGTCTTTTGTAAACTTTTAAACTTGTTTTAAGACTTGAGTACTTGAGTGTGAGGATACCGAGAGGTGAGCTCGTTTTTCAAAAATGAATATATAGGAACTAAGTATTCCCAAGAGTAAATATTTTTACATTTAAAATGAAGGGAAACCTTGATTTCCAAATGAGTTCATGAGAAGTTTTGAGCACTATCTCTTTTAAGAGAAACTTTTTGAGTAATAATCTCAAAGTTTGAGGATGAGGATATGTTTTTAAACATATGAGCTGAGTTATATTATTGGGAGTAGTATTGAGCACCGATACAGGTAAAGGATATCTAAACCATGTAGCCAACGTGGGTAAAGGATCATACTTTTTAGATGATTCCTTATTGCTTTTTAGCATAACTTAGTGGATCCACTTAGTTGAGGATGTCTTATACTCTGGCAAGGTATAGAACAGTTACGGCAGCATGGGTGAGACGATGTATCATCACATAGCTCATAGTGATGGTTGTCGGCTAGAAAATCTCCCAAATAAGAGTAAAAGAGTTATTATTATATTTTTAAATACATTGCGTTTTTATCCACTGTTTTAAAAGATTTCTTTATAATGCATCTCTATTGTTGCTTTTATATTGAACTGAGTTGAGTATTTCTGAGTTTGAGTATCTTTGTGTACATTTGAGTATCCTTGAGTTGAGATGAGGTGAGTATGTTTCTTCAGTTCCAGTTCAAGCTTATATGTTATGCTTAGTATTTCCCCATGCATTCTCGTACATTCAATGTTATGACGCCATTTGGCCGCATTGTTTCATGCTGCAGATACACGAGTTCAGGGTCATCAACAGGCGTTCCGTTGATACCACTTGTAGTCCCAGAGTTTTTTGGTGAGCCTTCTTGCTTCTGGAGGATCCCTCATTTATTTCTATTATTTAAATTTTGTTAGGATGATCGGGGGTCTTGTCCTGACATCCCTCATAGTGTTAGAGGCTTCATAGACAGTAGTCGTTGAGAAGTTTGTTTCATTTTCAGATGTTAATGTTCTAGACTTGAGTTTCCTCTTTTGGCCAGTTGAATGTTTCTTTAAAATATTATGAGTTTATCTTTGAGACATTTAGTTAAATCATTACATTTGAGGTTTTTTTTTTTTTGTTGAGTAAGTCTTCCGCTGAGAGTTGAGCCAGGCCAAGGGTTCTCTTGAGGCCAGAAATGGTTCATGCTTATTATCACATGGACCCCTTTCTAATCAAAGTAATTCAAAAACCTTGTCATAGTATTTCATATGCATTACTTTCACAAATAAAGTATGTTCATGATTTTAAAAGAGTCTTTCAAGAAAGTATATTTAGCTTTAAGTACATTATTTTCGAGAAGTATTTTAAGAAAGTATTATTGTCACACCCCGAGCCTACACCCTGGACGTAGTCGACACTCGAGAACCATTGCTGGTCCCAAGTAACCCTTTGGCCTTACTGACTACTTAGAGGAAGACTGACTCAAGCATTCAAAGGCTTAAAACATAAGTAAATCATTAAAATTGTAAAATGCTTAACTCATACTATCTGAACAATACTCAGTGCAATAATAATAGTTGACAAAAAATCTCAAAGGAAAAGAGAGTACTGAGAGACTCCTCAACTCTATCTATCTATCTATGAATCCTCTATAGTTCAACATGGATGTCGAGACAAAACCCAAGACACATTAAAATGACTAAACTAAAAAGAAAATGGGAGTCCTCCGGAATACAAGGAGGTTCACCAAAAGCTAACTGAAATATAAAGTGATCTCAACAAAGCGCTTGTTGATGATCATGAACACTTATATTTGCATCATAAAAGATATAGGTTGAATGACATCAATACATTGAATGTACAAGTATGTAATTTAGCTGAAGCAAAACAACTGGAAGAAAGGAATGCAATAGATAAAGATATACTCAAACTGAATGTAAATAAATAAAGGAACTAAATCATTTAAAACTTTACAAGTACTCACTCATCTCTAAGACTCAACATAATGAGTGATATAGTAAAAATACACTTTAACTCTATTTGAGAAATTTTCCAACTGACAACCATCACTATGAGCTACGTGATGATACAACGTCTCGCCCACGCTGTCAGAACTATCCTATACCGCGTCGGGGTATAGAATCTCTCAACTAAGTTGATCCAGTAAGTAATAAGGATCATCTAAAAAGTATGATCATGTACCCATGTTGGCAAGAAATGTTTTATGAAGATTTTGAGTTGTCTGAACTCATTCCCATATCGGTGCTCAATACTACTTCCAATAATATATATGCTCATGCTTAAATGTATAAAACATATTCTTTCTCTGGTTTGAAATAATTTCTCAAACTATCCTCATAAATTAGGTAACTGCTCTGAAATATTTCTAAACTCATTGCTCATTTAAAAAACAAGGTTCTCTTTGCTCAATGTAAAAGTACTTTCTCTGGGTTGAGATAATTACTCAAAAAGGTCTCTTTAAGATGTAACATTTATGTACTCAATTTTCTAAAAAATCTTTTACTTTTCTCAAAATAATACCATCTTTCTTAATGTAAAAATGAAGCATTTGGGAAATACTTAGTTCCCTTATACTCTTGCTCAAATCTTGATTAAAACTCTTTCTCAAACTCTTCTTCACTTTCTCAAAAACTCAGTTTAAGACAAAAATGTTGGCTTTAAAAGATTCTCAAAATTTATAACTAAAAATAGGGTTCATGCTGAAATATAGACATGAACAACTCAACTCAAGGATCTCGATAACAATATATAAAAACTCAATACTCAGAACTCAACGATACTACACATATTAAGAATACTCAAATATAAGGATAGAACCCTAGATTACTATTTTATTGATTTGAAAATAGACGTAGGGCTTGAGGATGAACTAGTCCAACACTATGATAGCCTTATATACCTGGAAGAACAAAGTTCTTAAATAAGTTTCAAGAAGAACTTGATTGGAAGACTTAAAACCCTAGCTTTTGTCTCTCTTGCGGTTTTCTTGGAGATGAAGAGTGGAGAAAAACCTTGGATTGAAAACCTTAGGATTCTTAAAGAAAATCTTGAACTTGGAGCCTTTCGATCATGAGAAATTGGAGAAATCCCTTTCTTGGGGTTTTTGATCTTTGGAAGGATGAGAATTGGAAGTTTTGAGAGTTGTTATACGTATAATGATGTTATTAGGTTGTAAGATGGACTTAAGAAGTTGATTTAGGGTAAAAGGTCAAGAATACCCTTCTAGGAATGTAATAAAACTATATAAAAAAAAACAAAGATAATGACCTTTTAATTAATCCCGTCGGCCAAATCGACGATCTGGAGGTCTCCTCACCAAAAATACTTAGCGGATCGCTCAAATGGACAAAAGCTTAATGTTTTCGGGACAATTCAGGGAGCTAATTTGGCTATTCGCCAACCTATTCGGTGGATCGCTGATTGAGCAGGTGAGTTTGCCCAATTTTCCAGCCCGGTTATGTTCTAGTAAAACAACCATAACATTTTACTTCTAACACAAAATAATGCAAATTTGATGGCGTTGGAAAGAAGACTCATAGACCTTTAATTTGGTAGGTCATAGGATATCTAATTCATTATATGCTGATAGATATTAGTATTTAAAGTTGACCTTTATGTGAACTAATGTGAGAACTTAGCCAATAGGAATGCTTTGAACTTGGCTTGGTTTTTGAAGTCCCTTATGACCCTAAATAACTTTACATACTCTTATATTCAGCAAAGTTTTGAGATTCAGTAAACTGTTTTTAAACATTTCTTTCAATTTGATGCTTATGTATATTTGAGTTAGTCTTCCGCTTGTAGTTAACCAGAATGAGGGTTCTCTTGGGGACCAACAATGGTTCTTGAGTGCCGGTCACGTCCAGGGTGTAGGCTCTGGTCGTGACATATTAACTCTTCATAAAGTAGTCCTTCAATTCAGTCCTTCCTTAAGTGTTTTGAGTTCATGAGTTTTATATTTATTTTACATTAAATTGGGATGTTAAACATTTTCCTACCTTTCCTTGCTTAGTTTATCCCTCATTCGGCGATGAATGATTCCTTGGGTGAGATATTGTAACACCCTGAAAATTTTTAAGCTAAGGCCTGAATAATTATTTATTTACATGTAAGGATGTATCGGGTTATTATTAAATTGTTCTTGGAATTTACAGTCAATTCTTTAGTGTGTCAATGGATTTGAATATGAATTAAGGCCACAAGAATCCCTTAGCACAACGTTGAGTTGAAAGCTGTTACCGATTCAGTTTTGACATATGATTCTAATCAAGTTAACTTCAAACAATCATATCTCTCAACACATAATGAATTAGGTGACCAAAAGACCTTTCAAATTGGGGGTCTATGAGTCCTCTTTCCAAATCCACCAAGTTTTCCTGATTTCAATTTTGGAATAAAAAGTTATGATCATTTTACTAGAGACTACTACAACAGAGTTTCCTGAGTCGATTCCTACGAATTGCTTCTACGGGAAGTAGAAATTTTGACGGCCCAAACTGTCTGCTCGTAGAAAACATTAGAGAAGTCAAGTTTTGTGTTCCCATTCCTATGTATCCATCTACGGGTCATAGTTTGGATCCGTAGAATGAACTACTGAGCCTTAAAATTCAATATGAATTCTACGAATTGGATCTACAGTCTATAGAAACTTCTACGGGTCGTAGTTTGGAAACATCAAATGAAATTTTGAGCCTTAAATTATAGATGAATTCTACGGATGGGATATACGATCTGTAGTCACGAATCGTATATAGCCTCATAGAAAGGTTTCCCTCAGCTTTTAAGAGAGGTAGTTCAGTCGTTTCCCACCCCTTCTAAGCATACACCACGAAGTTATTACACCCACTTAAAGGATTTAAACAACGGAAAAGGGCCTAAAATACCCTCGAAGTATTGGAAATGGTACAAAACTACCCTCCATCCACCTATTGGCTCCAAAATACCCTTGACATCCACCTTTGGGTCCAAAATTGACCACTTATTTAACGGTTTTAAATTTAAACTATTTAAATATTTTTTTTAAATACGTGGCGCTCAACTATCGGTTATAATTTAATTAATTAATAATATTTTTATACCCACCCATTGCCCACCCATTACTAATTAAACCCGCTCCAAACCCGACCCAATTAATACACCCGCCCCAAATCCACCTATAAACAAAACCATGAACCCTTCCTTTCCAAGTTGTCTTCTTCTCAGTCAATGACGCATTGGATCCAAAGGGAAATATAACAATCAAATGGGATTTGAATCTTTGGACTCCTGATTGTTATGTGGTAATTATATGTTACACATTTTAATTAACATTTTGAGATCTTTACTTCATGGATTTTTCAAATTTCAGGCAGTGGTGACAATGAACAATTTCCAAATGTATCGTCCCTGGATGGACTTTAGGATGGACATGAGCAAAGAATGAGGTGATTTGGGCCATAATGGGAGCACAAGCTACTGATCAAGGGGATTGTTCAAATTTTAGAGGCAATATTCCTCACAACTGTGAGAAAAAGCTTGCAATTGTTGATTTTCTGCCAAATACCCCCTTATAACCAGCAAATTGCTAACTGCTGCACGGGTGGTGTTATGACATCGATGGGAAAGGACCCTTCTGTTGCTCTCTTTGCATTTCAGATAAGCGTAGGCTCTGTTGGGAATACAAACACAACAGTGAAACATCCCAAAAATTTCAGTTGGAAGACAACTTTGGAAAGGAAGGGTTCAGGTTTTGTTTAATAGGTGGATTTGGGTCGGGTTTACTAATTGGGTCGGGTTTGGGGTGGGTTCAATTAGTAATGGGTGGGAAATGGATAGGTTTATAAATTATATTAATTAATTAAATTATAACCAATAGTTGAGCGCCACATATTTAAAAAAATATTTAAATAGTTTAAATTTAAAACCGTTAAATAAGTGGTCAATTTTGGACCCAAAGGTGGATGACAAGGGCGTTTTGGAGCCAATAGGTGGATGGAGGGTAGTTTTGTACCATTTCCAATACTTAAAGGGTATTTTAGGCCCTTTTCCGTTTAAACAATATTAATCAATCCTTTTACGTTCATTAACACTTCAATGTCTTAGAGTAAGGATCCAAGAGGAAGAAGCTAGAGTTTTCAGGTGTTCTTTCAGTTTCGCCAAGAACTTTGTTCTTCCAGTTTCGCCAAGAACTTTGTTCTTCCAGTTTCGCCAAAAACTTTGTTCTTCCAGGTATGTAACGCTATCATAGTGATGAATTGATTTTGTCCTCACGCTCTACATCTCTCTAAATTCATTAAAAGAGTAATCTAGAGTTTTATCCCAGATTTTGAATATTCCTAAGATGAATAGTATCATTGAGTTCTGAGTTCTTAAAATGAGTATTAAGTTTTCTAAATTGTTATTGAGATCCTTGAATTGATTTGTCCATGTCTATATTTCATCATGACCCCTATTTTGAAAATCTTTTAAAAACATTTTTGTCTTAAAATGATTTTCTGAGAAAGAGTTTTAAACATTATTTGAGTAAGAGTATAAGAGAACTAAGTATTCTCAAATGTATCAATTTTTACCCTAAGAAAAGAGAAATTTTGATTTCCAAATGAGTTAATGAGCTCAGAGATATTTCAGAGCAGTTACCTCTCTTAAGAGGATATTTTGAGCAATTACGTCAAATTGAGAAAAGAGTATGTTTTATACATTTGAGCATAATTATATTTTTTTTATTGGGAGTAGTATTACCCAACAATATTTGGATAAATTTAGAAAACTCACATTCCTCATAAACCATATAGCCAACATGGATAAATGATCGTACTTTTTAAATGATTCCTTCTTGCTTTTGAGTTGAGTTGTTCTATATCCCGGCAAGGTATATGACAGTTCTCGCAGCGTGGGCGAGATGTTGTATCATCATATTGCTCATAGTGACAGTTGTCGGTTAGAGAATCTCCCAAATAGAGTTAAAAGTGTATTTTATCATATCACTTAATATGTTGAGTTCAAAGATGTGTAAGTATTTTGTAAAGTTTAAATCATTTCACTCTTTTATTTTTTTACATTCAGTTGATTATATATTTACATCTATTGCAGTCCTTTCATTTAGTCATTTCACTTCGGCAATATTACATACTCGTACATTCAATGTACTGATGTCATTCGACTTGCATCTTTTTATGATGCAGATACAGGTGTTCAGGATCATCAACAAGCGCTTCATTGAGATCACTTTGCACTTCCCATTTGAGAGGTTTGGTGAGTCCTCCTTGCATTTTTGACGTTCCCATTTTTCATTTCAGTATTTACTTTGGGGCATCGAGGGTCTTGTCACGATGTCTATTTTGAACTTAGAAGCTTCATAGATAGCTAGGGTTGAGTCATATCCAGAAATTCTTTCTTTAAATGTTTTGTGAATATTATAGTTTTCTTAAATGAGTAATTGAGACAGTTTACTTATATTTTTCTCTTTAAAGATTTGAATTTGCTTTAGTCAAATCTTCCCCTAAGTAGTCAGCCAGATCGAGGGTTCTCTTGGGAGACAACAATGGTTCTCGAGTGCCGGCCACGTCCAGGATGTAGGCTAGGAGCGTGATAAAATTTCAATGGTCGAAAACTTATGAGAAGAGTTTCCAAGAGTTAAAGGATAGACTCACTTCAGCCTCTATTTGACTTTACCGGAAGGATCAAATTTTATTTTTTTTGGTTTATTGTGATGCTTCTCTGATTGGTGTTTATTGTGTTTTGATGCAAAATGGGAAAATCATAGCTTATGCTATAAGGCATCTGATTTTTCTTATCTATTAGAAAAGGTTAAGTGGGATTGTGTTGATAAAATTTTGGAGTGCATAGATGATGTGATCCAACAAATATTGGATTTTGCTCGTATGTTGTACAACGTTAAACCTCCTTTCCAATATGATGATATAGTTTTTGTGAGTCTGATATTTTTTAAGAAAGTTTTTGTTCCTCCTTAAGAATTTGAACTTACTAAAGCGAAAATTATTTTTCAAAAATATGAAAACATTACAGCAATACTTTAGAAAAAATTCGCAACGTAATCAAGGGATATATGGGACATGGATCATCGTCTTTATATGAAGAATTCCAATGCATAAAAGGTCTCGTGGAAACAGCTAATGGGAGAATCTGTTTTGATGAGAATTATGAAAAGATACTAATAGAGTCGTTAACTGAGATAGCTAGGAGGGAATTCATGTCAATAATGAATTTGTTACAAAGGGTAGATTTTTGTGAAAATGAACAGATGAGTGTTCGATATGCATAAGTAAGTACTTACCTGGTTCAGAAGCATACAACTTGCCTTGCAGCCATAGTTTCCTTTCTAGCTGCATTGAGACTTGGCTTCTAAAGAAACAAGTTGTTCGATGTGTCGGCTCATCCCCTTCAGGTTATTCGTAGTTTTTATTATTTTTTTCTATTACCTTGTTATTCAAATTCTCAGTTGTAATTCGGGTAAAAATTTATGTGTGTTTACGTGGGAAATTGGTTTGTGTCAACACCTGCCAAAACTTTCAATATCATTAGGAACTATATTATCATATAGATATCTCGTTTATATTTCACCACCCTTTTGGTAATCTCACAAAAATAAATGTAGTTATAAAATGATGCTTTTTAAAAAAATAAATATAATCTTATGAATTAATTTTTGTATTTCAAAAATGTAAAATCATTATATGAAATTTCGAAATCAAACATTTTGGAGAATTGAGATTTAATCTCATAATATAAAAAAATCATGAAATGAAATTGCATGTTCAAAAGCTGATTTCAGCTCATAATTTCAAATCACGAGATGTCCAAACACCTACTGCAATTGAATTAAAGCATTAGTCTAACAATATTAACTTTCCCTGCACAATTTTGCAGACAAAATCTAGCTTCCTTGTTTGCTTCGCTCATGCGGAATGGAGCATTATTTTTAATTCTGTTGCAACTACTACTTTGTTTAATCACTTGAGTACCTATCAATTATTAATACTTGTGTTTATGTTCTCAAATTCGGAGAGTTAAATAAAGTCATAATATTTAGGAAAAAAAATAGATCATGTAGGTTTTATATTTAGATCAAAACTCCTCGACCTTATTAATTCATTACAATTTTACAAGAAAACAAAAACAACTCCTAGAACAAAAAGTAGTTCAAAGTCTACAAAAATACATATTAAAAATTGGTCGATTAAGATTTTATAACCAAAAAAAAAAGAATCCTAAACCTAAAAGGGATTCAAAGTGCACATATGTATCCTAATGTGAATTTACTTTTTTTTTCCAAAGTATATGGCCACTGACATAATCTGCACACAAGGCAGACGAATGAAACCTTCTTTATTTTTAAGGAACAAAAGAGCACTAGAAAATTCTATCGATCATAGTAAATAAAGCTGTTATTTTATGTTTGTATATATATATATGGTAAATTTTTAATTGATAGTCATGGTATGTTGTTTAAATCATATTTAAAAATACCATATATTGTATTAAATTTATATAAAGCAATTGTTTAATATTTATAAAAAAATATAATTTTTATAAGGTAAGTTCTTTTTAAATTCTTTTTAATGTCTTAAGCCTTAAAATTTTCTGTCTATTTCAAATAAGCAAAGGTCTTATGGAAATTTTAATTATTTTTAAACAATAACATGAAATATTAGTGAATATAATCATGATATTCAGTAATCATCACTTGAATAGATAAAGGCCACATAGAGAGTTTAATTAATTTTCTTTTGATTATTTCGAAGTACAAGAAAATTAAAATGTAATATATTTCAATTATGTTACATAATTTAAATAAACGTAGAATTTATATACGGCCAAATTTTGATACCTATATTTTCTTATAATTTCAAAATTCTATGTAATAAAATAATAATTAAATGACATTTATTTAAAATAGAAATAAATATATATAAAATTCTATGGAAAAAGGTATTCGAAAATCACAAGGATCAAAATCCAAGTGTGACACCTCAAAAATTTGAAGTTGTATTGAAAAGGAAAAGCAACATTTATGGCACTTAGGCAGTGGTCTATGAGTCCTAATTGTTATGACTGAATTTGTTATTTTAAATCTTATTATGGATGGTTTGATTCAATTACATGGGTTTCAATTAATTTCATATAGACCCATGCTTTATACTTGATTATGACTATGAATTTATGAACAAATCTTATGAACTTACGAATTATGATTATGAAAGTTATGCATGATTTTAAAAAAAGGATGATTTATAAACTAAGGATGCTTTTAAAATAAGTATCAATGATTTGTGAAATGTTTTCTCATGTACGAATGAAATCATGATTTGGCTGCTTAGAAAGGAAAGTGTCTAATATGGAAGTTTTATGAAGTCACAATTTGAAAGAATCTACTCTAATATGAACTTATGATTGGATTGATTGTTTAATTGTGTCGTTACAAATATTCTGATATGATTATGATTATATTTTTTTTAGTTGAGATTTACTTAGCACCGAGAGGACTTTGAGATGGAGGCTCTTTCGTTAGTAGAGGTCGGATCTCTAGAAGAAACCTCCTTGTCCCAAACTACCTGCCCACGTAGGATTGTCTTAAATGACCTAGCTAGTGGATCCACAATAGTAATTATGAAAGAATGTGACAGAATTATACCTTAGCAAGTAGTTTCTCCTTTTTTGTGGGAGAGTCATGTCGGATTTCATGTTATAGCTCACATGGTCTTAGTTTCGGTTAATGGTAAATATCCCACAAATAAACTATATTTTCTTCATAAATTTTATGAAAGCATCTCAAATGGTTTTAAGTATGCATTGACCTCGTACATTATTTAGGATTTATGATTTTCTCTTTAAAGGCTCTTACTACGATTTATTTGGTCTTGCATATCATGTTTATCATGTTACCATACCTATATTTTTTTTTAAATTTCCCCATACTTAGTACATTCAATGTACTAATTCATACTAGTGCCTATATGTAACACCTCAAAAATTTCTAAGTTAAGACTCGAACCATTCTTCATTTACTTGTAGGGTCATACCAGGTTATTCTTAATTTGTCCATGTGTGTAAAGGTAAATTCTTTAGTGTGGGAATGATTTTGGATATCAATTAAGGTCACTAGAAACTCCTAGCACAAAGTAGAGTTGAAAGTTTCCTTATCGATTAAGTTTTTATGTAAGATTCTACTTGGATCAACTTCAAACGACCATATCTCTTAGAATATAAAGAATTACGTGGATCATAACCTATCAAATTAAAGGTATTTGAATCTTCTTTTCAACGCCACCAATTTTACAACAATCCATGGTTTGAGTAAAAAGTTATGACCATTTTAGTAACTTGATATAGTGCTGTGACGAATTAGCCGATGGGAAAACATTAAAAAGAGTCGTTTTTATCTTTTTTCACCTCTAAGAAAACTCTAAACGAATTTCTTGACTATTTAAAAGCCCAAAACAATCAGATTTTCATCTCTTAATCCCCATTCTCATCTCTCTCAAAAGCTAAGGAAAAACCCTAAGAAAAAAATCAAAGTAGAAGACTCCATTCAAGATTCTTGCAATCTTTTTCAAGATTCTTCTTCAAGGTAAGTCTTTCTCCAAGAATTCCGTTCTCTCCAACTCAATTCCTCCATACAATTATGAATCACTAATGAAAGTCATAATTCTTGGCCATAGAGTTTCAAGAAACTAATTCAAGAAATCTCAAGAAAAGTTTTCTTGACTTTTCTCTTTGAAGCTAGGGTTTCAAGGCTTCTAATCAAGTTCTTCTTCAAGATTCTTCAAGAACCTAGTTCTTCCAGGTATGTAAGGCTATCATAGTGTTGGACTAGTTCGTCCTCACGCCCTACATCTACTTTCAAATCAGTAAGAGAGTAATCTAGGATTCTTTCCCTATATTTGAGTATTCTTGAGATGAGATTTGAGTTCTTGAGTTTCTTTTTCTTTTTTGAAATTTTATTCCTAATTATTGAATTGTTATATATTATGCATTGAGATCCTTGAGTTGATTTGTTCATGTCTATATTTCAGCATGAACCCTATTTTAAGTTATAATTATTGAGAATCTTTTAAAGCAAACATTTTTGTTTTAAACTAAGTTTTTGAGAAAGTAAAGAGGAGTTTGAGAAAGAGTTTTAAAACATGATTAGTATGACAGTCGCGTATGCCATCAATATTTAAGCAGTATGGCATCTAGATATACCATTAATGTTTATACAGTATGACTTCTCGAGTCATCAATAATCAGATCACAATATGATTTTGATATATTTTTGAGAAAGAGTTTTGAAATTATGAATTGAGTAAGAGTATAAGGAAACTAAGTATTCCTAAAGGTATCAGTTTTTACATTGATAAAAGAGAAACTGAGATTTCTAAATGAGTTATGAGTTTAAAAGTTATTTCAAGAGCAGTTACTTCTTTTAAGAGGGTAGTTTGAGAAATTATCTCAAACTTGAGGAAGAGTTATGTTTTTCTTAAACATATGACCATGAGTATATATTATTGGGAGTAGTATTGAGCACCAATATGGGGGAGAGTTTTGACAACTCACAGCCCCCATAAACCATGTATGCCAATATGGGTAAAGGGTCATACTTTTTAGATGATTCCTTGTTGCTTTTAAGCATAGCTTAGTGGATCCACTGAGTTGAGGTGTCCTATATCCCGGCAAGGTATAGGACAGTTCTGGCAGCGTGGGCGAGACGTTGTATCATCATGTAGCTCATAGTGATAGTTGTCAGTTAGAGAATCTCCCAATAGAGTTAAAGTGTATTTTTATATATCACTTATTATATTGAGTTCAGAGATGAGAAGTTATTTTGTAAAGTTTTAAATGATTTAAGTCATTTATTTCTTTACATTCAGCTTGAGTACATTGTTATCTATTGCAGTCCTTTCTTTCAGTTATTTATTATTCAGCTATATTACATACAATATACTGATGTCATTCGACCTGCATCTTTTAATGATACAGATATAGGTTCTTAGGATCCTCAACAAGAGTATGTTGAGATCACTTCATCCGCTCGTTGGCATTCGAGTGAGGTCTCCTTGCTTCCGGATGACTCCAGTTTTATGAGTTGTTAGTATTACTAGCATTTTGAGTAGTTGTGGTTCTTGTGCCGACACTTGTCTATATATAGTAGAGGCTTCATAGATAGACAGTTTGGAGTCTTTCAGTTTCAGATGTTTTATTTAAATCTAATTTTTCATACTCAGTATATTCAGCAAAGTTTTTAGATTCATTAAACTGTTTTTAAATGTTTCTTTCAATTTAATGCTTATGTATGCTTGATTTAGTATTCCGCTTGTAGTCAGCTAGGATGAGGGTTCACTTGAGGGCCAGCAATGGTTCTCAAGTGCCGGCCACATCCAAGGTGTAGGCTTGGGTCGTGACAAATATGGTATCAGAGCACATAGTTCAAGTGTCCTAGGATGTCTATGAAGCCGTGTCAGTAGGATCTTATTTATGATTGTGAGGGCCCCACTTCTATAAATGAGGGACTACATATATTTAAGAAAAGTTTCCATTTTTCATACTCTAAATCGTGCAATAGAACTATGTCATAAGGAACTTATTCAAAACTCATGCATTTCTCAGATTCATTCGACTATCCCCCATACTCAAGGTGGTTGAAAAGCAACGTCAGTTCATTATCGATAAGTTACTCCCAGCAAAAGTCTTGAGAAAGTCATGAGACTACAGAGGGGCTTAAGAGAAGCCTATGAGTGAGTTTAAGTGTTGAGATTCAAAAGAATTCACTCTTATTCATATGAATCATGCGTTCGAGCTAAAAGCGATATGTATTCCCAGACTCCTTTCTCTAAACCTTGTTTCAGTTGAGACCCTTATGTGAAAGTGTGTTTTGGATCTTGGGCAGTATTTTCATCCTAAAAGATAGTATGAGTTATGAGATTATAAGCAGTAGTAATAAGAGTGCCCAAAGTTAGAAGAATGCATGCAGAGATTCAGTAATCTAAGAAAGGGAGATAGTGATGAGGCAAGCGAAGTTATTATAGTCATGCACCCAGTAGGTTATTAATGAGGAGTTTTCCCTTATGGGTAGACTAAGGAATAATAATTTTGTATAGAGTTCATGATAAGAGGTAGATAATTAGTTTCTAGTCAGGATGAACTAGAGTATACGTTAACCAGAAGAGAGCTTATTTCAATGTAACATTGTATTAGTGAAGGCCAAGTATAGGTGTTGAAAAAAATAGTAGAGTATTCATGAGGTGATAGCTCTAAACTAGGCTTATGATTCTAAGAGGAAGCCCATGATATTCAGAGGTTTACATAACTAATTAGGCAATGATGTATAATGAATGGGTAAATAGTACTTAAGTTGTGAAAGAAAGTGTGACGGTAAATTGTAAGTATGAAAACTGAGAGATAAAGATTGACTACTTGTCATGAGGTTTTAGTGGATGAGTGTTTCTTAATTTGTATCTAGTAGTTATAAATTAGTATAGTAAGGGAGCAATCATATTGATATCCGGGATTAGTAATAAACACGAAGCTTGAATTTGAGATGAGCGTTGTGATCAAAAGAATGGCAACATGAGGATGATGATGTTAGTCTTGAGATTTGATCTGGTAGACTTGACATAGAGTAGGTAAGGAATTGAGATGTTAGCTACAATAAATATGAGTGGTACAAGTGAGAGACCCTAACCTTTAGATAAGGGCAGTGAAGTGTGGCTAAGTCACAAGAGTAACAAGAGCATTAAGAGGTGTACCGAGATTGTATGTTACCAGATGAGGTTCCAATTATGTTAATGATTTTTCATGTGTGCCTAGATAACATAATTGAGTTGTCAATGTGGAATAGGCTGATGAAAGCAATGTTTTTCCCTTAAGAGTTAGATGGAGTGGCCTTATAAGCCAATGAGAAGATGTTAGGAGAAGCATCTTAGAAAGAGGTCTTAGAAGGAAATCTTAGTACCTGCTTAGGAAGATTTCAGTATCCATGAGATAAGCCTTTCTCGAGTATTAGAGTAAAGGGAATGTAGATCAGTTTAGAGATGATGGAATAGATTCATAACTTTCAAGTGTCAGCTTCAGACCTAAGGGGGAGATGATAAGATGAGGAATCAAGTCAAGTGTTGAGAATGAGATAGTTATGTCTTCCGAAAGAGTTAAGGAGGTACATCAATCCATTCATACTCTAGCATTTTCCTCAGAGTTCAGTCATTACAACATCATGTTGATGTCTCTTATATCAGAATTGTGTCTATGACCTATGCTCATACACTTCAGCAAGATTCATATCTATGCTCAGTTTTCAGAATGAGGGGCAAAGACTTTAGCCCATTAATCTCAATCTTACTCCATAAAGTTATGGGTATCAGCCTCATGATATGAACCTATTCATATAAGTATTCATGTCTCCTAGTATGCTCAGTATCGCAAATTCATGATTTCATCTTAATGGCTAGCAAAATAATGTTATGTCATACATATTCTTATATCAGAACTCTCAAATGAATCGTGCTTATGAACCTTCGCCCTAAATTCCTTTCAGTAATCTTTTTTAGTTTTGGAGAGTGGTGTTGTTGATAGTAGTTGTGTGATGATGGAGGAGAGGATTGCTATTTCTTATTGTGATAGTTATGGTGTGTTTATTTCATCTAAGGTTATGAATGTGGAGGAATAAGGAGATAAGGTTTTACAATGAGTACTAAGTCAGCTTCCTGGTGGTAATGCATGAAAGTTCAGTTGGTAGAGATGATGAGAGGATGATAAGTTCTTAGAAAGTGGGTTAGTAGGAGTCCATGTTGTGGTTAAGGTTCTAAGGTTGAATGTGGTGTTGTTAACATGTGAAAAATATGTGATACATTAGGTGTTTCGTGATATGAGCTCAAGGTTAACTGAATGTAGCGGTAAGGACTAGTGTTCTTGGGATGAGATTTCCTACAGAGGTATAGAACCCGAATCTTGTGATTTAGATCAGAATAATCACCCTATGTTAAGTACTTTGTGATTTTGAGTTACACTTGAATATAGTAAGAGTATCCTCTTTCCATTCTCAATCCATCCGTCATTCGAGGACGAATGACCCCAAGGGGGAGTTATTGTAACACCCCAAAAATTTCTAAGTTAAGACTCGAACCATTCGTCATTTACTTGTAGGGTCATACCGGGTGATTCTTAAAGTTCCCATATGTGTAAAAGTAAATTATTTAGTGTGGAAATGATTTTGGATATCAATTAAGGTCACTAGAAACTCCTAGCACAAAATAGAGTTGAAAGTTTCCTTATCGATTAAGTTTTGATGTAAGATTCTACTTGGGTCAACTTCAAACGACCATATCTCTTAGAATATAAAGAGTTACGTGGACCATAGCCTATCAAATTAAAGGTATTTGAATCTCTTTTCCAACGCCACCAATTTTGCAACAATCCGAGGTTTGAGTAAAAGTTATGACCATTTTAGTAACCTGATATAGTGCTATGATGAATTAGCCGACGGAAAAATATTAAAAAGGGTCGTTTTTATCTTTTTACCTCTAAGAAAACCCTAAACGAATTTCTTGAATATTTAAAGGCCCAAAACAATCAGAGTTTCTTCTCTTAATCCACATTCTCTTCCCTCTCAAACCCTAAGGCAAAACCCTAAGAAAAAAATCAAAGTAGAAGGCTCCATTCAAGATTCTTGCAATCTTCTTCAGGATTCTTCTTCAAGGTAAGTCTTTCTCCAAGAATTCCATTCTTTCCAACTCAAATTCCTCCATACAATTATGAATCACTAATGAAAGTCATAATTCTTGGCCATAGAGTTTCAAGAAACTAATTCAAGAAATCTCAAGAAAAGTTTTCTTGATTTTTCTCCTTCAAGCGAGGGTTTCAAGGCTTCTAATCAAGTTCTTCTTCAAGATTCTTCAAGAACCTTGTTCTTACAGGTATATAAGGCTAACATAGTGTTGGATTAGTTTGTCCTCACGCCCTACATCTACTTTCAAATCAGTAAGAGAGTAATCTTGCATTATTTCCCTATATTTGAGTATTCTTGAGATGAGATTTGAGTTCTTGAGTTTCTTATTCTTTTTTGAAATTCTATTCCTAATTATTGAATTGTTATATGTTATGCATTGAGATCCTTGAGTTGATTTGTTCATGTCGATATTTCAGCATGAAACCTTTTTTAAGTTATAATTATTGAGAATCTTTTAAAGAAAATATTTTTGTTTTAAACTAATTTTTGAGAAATTAAAGAGGAGTTTGAGAAATAGTTTTAAAACATGATTAGTATGACAGTCGAGAATGCCATCAATGTTTAAGCAGTATGGTAACTAGATATACAATCAATGTTTATGCATGTATTGTTGATTTCTTCGCTTTGATTATTTTTTAACGATTGCCCGCTTTAGAACTTGCCTTATTTTTACTTGCATGACCAAGTGGTTAACGAATGTGAAAAGAGATTAAACAACCGATATTTGGTGAGTACAAACTTCATCGATTAGCTTGAATAGACCAATGATAGCTAATATGGGGTAAATAGTAAGGGTCAGTAAAGCATACACCCGTAGACCGATCATAGTTGTGTGGTAAAATTCACTATTTGGGCAACCACCAACTTAGGAGATACTAACTTACTGACTTTGCATGCTAGGTACTAGACAATATTAATACAATAAGGTTTACTTTGTTAAGATGCAATGACCCGGTCGGTCATTTTTAGAAAGTTTCATAAATTTACCATTTTTCTCCTATGGATGTCGACCCCAAGTCTTTTACGATTGAGTCTGAAAAGTTGGTTTTGAACTTTGAGTTACAAGTTTAGAATTTTATAAGTTTTGAGTTTGGAAGACATATATTGTTAAGAAAGTGGTTTTTGGAGTCTTTTGGAGTTTCGAGTGTCGGATTGGAATTTTGTCAATTCCATCAGTCCCAAAATGTTTAATCTGAGCTATGTGAGTTGTCAGTTTCAGATTCAAAGTTTTTTTGAGGATTTGAGGAATTAAGTTGTGAATTTTTGGAAATTTAGCCTTTGGGTTGACTTTGGTCAACATTTGGGGTTTTAGATGCTCAGATCAGAATTTTGAGAGTTTCATTGGATTCGAGGGATGATTTAGGCCTGGGTGAGGTCTTGGTTAATTTTTGAGAGATCCCGAGCTTGTTTTATCCTTTTTAGGTGTGAGTTCTTTTCTTGGGGTTTTCACGGGTGTTGGATCACGTAATACCTCATATTTGAAAAGATGGAATATTTTAGGTTTTTTGGATCTGGTGCCAGTACCAACAGAGCCACCAACGGCCCGTGGTCTGACACATGGTCAGTACGTAGGCCAGTGGTTGGCAAGTCACATTTTTCTAAAAATGTCAAAGTTTCAGTACTTTCTTACGGTTCACGAGGACGGTCCATTACCCAATGCATGAGTCGTAGGTAGGTCTCGTAGGTGAGTCCAGACTTAGAGAAATTATAGGATCAAAAGTTGGGACCCACGCTGAGGTGTACAGTCCGTATGTGGACCCACAAACCGTACATGAGGTCCCGTCGTTGGGGGTCCAAAGTTGGTGGTCTCTGAACCCACCAACAGTCGACCAGGATGGTCCATGGTGGGACCTACAGACCGTAGGTCAGGCCGTTGGTGAGGGTCGGCAGTTACTTTAAAGGGGCTTTTGGATATTTTCCTAATTATTCCAACCCAGTACCACATTGTTTTACCTTCTATTATAGACCCTATATAAACTTTTTTTCCCCCAAATTTCCCCAATTGAACTCATTCTCCTAAATTCCCTAAACTTGACCGAATTCATCCTCTCCAAAAATCTTCTCTCTAGATCAATGAAAAAGAAGAAGCTAGGGTTCTTCAAGTAAAAGTCTCCTTCCTTAATCATTGCTTAGGGATTTAATCAAGGTATGTAGGGAGTTCATCAATGGGTTTCATCCACTCATTGAGCCCCCAAAGTTTTTTCAAATTCTCCTATTCAATTTTCCAAGATTTGATTATATTTTTACTCAATTTTTCATGAGTTCCATATGTATGGATTAAATTACTTTATTATGATCCGATTTTGATTATTTGAACTTAATTACATGCTTTTCAACCAATTCCATGTGAACAGATGCATTGATCTATGAATTTTGACTATGAACCCTTATTTACATGAATTCATGAAGAAGCTTGAATCTATGAATATGTTTTATGAAATTATGCATGTTTTTATGAAAGCAATATATATGACTCTAGCTTGGATTGGGTGCTTAATTGTACCTTTCCATGGATGATGATATGACTCTAGCTTGGATTATTTTCTTAATTGAACCTTTCCATGGATGATAATATGACTCTAGCTTGGATTGGTTACTTAATTGTACCTTTTCATGGATGATAATATGACTCTAGCTTAGATTGGTTGCTTAATTGTACCTTTCTATTGATGATAATATGGCTCTAGCTTGTATTGGTTGCTTAATTGTACCTTTCCATGGATGATAATATGACTCTAGCTTGGATTGGTTATTTAATTGTACCTTTCCATGGATGATAATATGACTCTAGCTTGGATTTGTTGCCTAATTGTACCTTTCTATGGATGATAATATGACTCTAGCTTGGATTGGTTGCTTCATTGTATCTTTCGATGGATGATAATATGACTCTAGCTTGGATTGGCTGCTTAATTGTACCTTTCCATGGATGATAATATGTCTCTATCTTTGATTGGTTGCTTAACTGTACCTTTCCACAGATGATTATATGACTCTAGCTTTGATTGGTTGCTTAATTATACCTTTCCATGAAGGATAATATGACTTTAGCTTGGATTGGTTACTTAATTGTGCCTTTCCATGGACGATGAAAAGAATATGATTAAGAAGCTGTTCTAATGAACTCTATCCTGCATTGGCTACTTTATGTGCCCTTCCATGGATAATAAGACAAGTTAAGATTAATGACTATTCCGTGAGATTTATGTTTAGAACCAAGTGGACAAGCGGCTATTACTCATGTCCCATAAATTATGTGCCACCCTAGGATGATTGTCTAAGATAGACAGTAGCTAGTGGATCCACTTTAGCTAAGATTCTTACCTTGGCAAGTGAGAACACCCCTTTTTGGTATGGGGTAGACACTGGATTCCATGTTATATCTCACATGGTCTATGTCGGTTAATGGTAAACTTTCCACAAAAAGAACTAAGTTGATTTCTAAGGTTTTATGAAGCTTCCTTTATGATTTAAAGATGCATTGACCATGTTCATGATTTATGAATCTTCTTAAACAATTTTACTATGTTTTAATTTGGTTGTGAATTCCATGTTTTCGATTATGTCCCTTTATGATCATGTCTCATGTTTTATTGCATTCCCCTTATACTTGGTACATTCCATGTACTAACACATACTTTTGCATACATTGTTTCATTAATGTAGGGTCCGACGTTCCCATTTTGCATCTCCGTGGCTAGTGATCACATAAGTAGATTTGAAGATTGGTGAGTCCTCATGCTCCGAGGACTGAACCCTTTATTTCTTATTGTCTTTACTTTTCAGTATTGTATTTGATGCATGAGTTACGTCCCAATCACTCTTGATGTACTAGATTTCTTTGAGACTATGTAAGACTTCCACTACTTTCTGTCAACTGTTATGATATGAACTGTCTTTCAAACTCTCTTAATTTTCTATTATCTTGTATGATGTATGTTAAGTGGCTTATGTAGGGTCTCTACGGGGTCTCATACGCCATGTCACGTCTAGGGTGTACTTTAGGTCGTGAAAAACTTGACATTCAGAGCACAAGGTTTAGAAAGGTCCTAGGAAGTCTCATAAGCCACGTCGAGTATAGTGTTGTTCATGAGCGTGAAGCGCGCCACATTTATGAATAAAAGACTATAAGAGGCTTAGGAAACTCTACTTCTTTCAATATTCAAAATTCGTTCCATAGAGTCTATCTCTAGAAATATTCTTCTCCTTAATCGTGTTCAATCCTTTTCAGGATATGGCCACTAGAAGAGCTTATGTTAGGAGGAATGCAAATGAGAATATGGAACAAGAAGATCCTCAAGTTCCGATCGACCCTTTGTCCGAGCAACTGACTAATGATGAGTTTTGAGCCGCATTTCATGCATTGGCTCAAGCTATGATGGCTCAAGAAAATAGAGAGGTTATGGATCCTATGGACCCGATGGTGGGTACGGTGGCAACAAGGGTGAGAGACTGAACTAGAATGAATCCTCCGGAATTTCATGGATCTAAAGTTGAGGATCTAAGATCCTCAAGAGTTCATTTATTAGGTTTATAAGATAGTTGGAATTATAGGTGTCACTTCAGTACAAAAGGTTGATTTGGTCGCTTATCAACTTAAGGGTATTGCTCAAGTTTGGCTTAACCAATGGAAGGAAGAGAGGGAAATAGATGTGGGTCCTATTGATTGGGAGAAATTTAAGGTTGCTCTTCTTGATAGGTTCTTTCCCCTTGAGATGAGGGAGGCAAAGGTACTTGAGGTCATTAACCTCCATCAAGGAAATATGAGTGTGAAGGAGTACTCTTTGAAATTCACGCAATTGTCCAAATACGCTCCAACTCTGGTTGCCGATCCAAGGGCAAGGATGAGTAAGTTTGTGTTAGGTGCTTCCGACTTACTCATCAAAGAATGCCTAACCGCCATGATTATTAAGGAGATGGATGTCTCCCGTTTGATGGTTCATTCACAACAAATAGAATAGGAAAAGCTTAAGGAGAAAACTAGGGATTCAAAGAGGGCAGGAACGGATGATGGTGATTTCTAACATTCAAAGTCCAATGGAGGTAATCGTTCTCAAGGTAATGGTTCTAGTGAGCAAATGATATCTGAGTGTCCAAAGTGTGGAAAAATCCATATGGGTGAGTGTCTAGCTGGTTGTGACGCAATTTTGGTTGTGGAAACAGATCATAAGATAAGGGATTGTTCTACGGTTACTAAAAATGGGGGAGATAATCATCAGCGGGCTCAACCTTACCCTTCTTCAGGTCATAGTGGTGGTCAGAAAAAGAAGAGGTTTTATGCTCTTCAGCCTCGACAAGATTATGAGGGTTCCCCGCATGCGGAAATTTGTAAGTTATGGTCTTTAGCTTGTGGTTATGCATTGCTTGATATTGGTTGTTTCATTGAATATGGTAAGGCCGCATGTGTTATAATTGTGTTTGAAGTGGATCTTGAAATCTTTATGGAAATTCCTTAAGTGTTTACTTGTTTCAATGGTTTCGTAGTTATTCAGACTTTAGTACTATGTTGGGTTGAGGGAGATCGATTTGAAAAGACTAGAAAGGTTTGATCCCAAGGGGGAGATAACGTGCTTCATGGTTGGTGTGTATGGGACTATTAAATCATTGGAAGGCTTCCTTGCTTAGGGTTGGTATGTGAAAGGCCATAGACGGTGTGATGTTTCACTATCCCTATCTTTTTCCTTTATCTTCGGGACTAGTTAAGGCATTAGCCCCTCATGTCCACACTTTAGGATTTTTTGTGTTTTAGTCATTCCCATGTTCCCTCATGCATGCATGCTCATGAAAACTTGATTTTTCAAAGATATGATTTAGCTTTATTGATTGCTTCATCATTATGTGCATTTGAATATAAGTTGCATATATGCTTTATGAAATGATCTTTTGAACATGCTTTGGCTTGGAGTTGATGTTTCCTCCTCAGATATGTGAATTTATGTGATTGCATTCATGTTGGGCTGTTAGGTTGAGTCCCTATCCTCCTTACGATGTCTTGAATTTCATTCGAGGACGAATGTTCCCAAGGGGGAGATAATGTAATACCTCAGATTCGAAAAGATAGAAAATTTCAGGTTTCTTGGATCTGGTGCCAGTACCAACAGAGCCACTAACGGCCCGTGGTCTGACACATGGTCCGTAGGTAGGCCCGTGGTTGGCAAGTCCAAGTTTTCTAAAAATGTAAAAGTTTCAATACTTTCTTACGATTCACCAGGACAGTCCAATACCCAATGTACGAATCGTAGGTAGGTCTCATAGGTGAGTCCCAAACTTAGTGAAATTTTAGGATCAAAAGTTGGGACCCACGGCTGAGGTGTACTGTCTGTAGGTGAACGCACATACCGTACATGGGTCCCGTTGTTAGGGTTCAAAAATTGGTGGTCTCTGAACCCACCAACGGTTGACCAGGATAGTCCATGGTGGGACCTACGGATCGTAGGTCAGGCCGTGGGTGAGGGTCGACAGTTATTTTAAAGGGACTTTTGGGTTTTTTCTTAATTATTCCAACTCAATACCACGTCATTTTACCTTCTGTTATAGACCCTATATAAACATTTTTACCCCCAAGTTTCTCCAATTGAACTCATTCTCCTAAATTCCCTAAACTTGACCAAATTCATCCTATCTAAAAATCTTCTCTCTAGATCAAGGAAGAAGAAGAAGAAGCTAGGTTTCTTCAAGTTCAAGTCTCCTTCCTTCACAATTGCTTAGGGCTTCAATCATGTTATGTAGGGAGTTCATCAATGGGTTCAATCCACACATTGAGCCCCCAAAGTTTCTTCAAATTCTCCAATTAAATTTTCCAAGATTTAATTAGATTATCACTCAATTCCTCATGGGTTCTATTTGTATGGATTCAATTGCTTTATTATGATCCTATTTTGATGATTTGAACTTAATTACATACTTTGAAAACAATTCCATGTGAACCCATGCATTGATCTATGAATTTTGACAATGAACCCTAATATACATGAATTCATGAAGAAGCTTGAATCTACGAATATGTTTTATGAAATCATGCATATTTTTATGAAAACAATACATATGACTCTAGCTTGAATTGATTGCTTAATTGTACCTTTCCATGGATGATAATATGACTCTAGCTTGGATTGGTTGCTTAATTGAACCTTTCCATGGATGATAATATGACTCTAACTTGAATTGGTTGCTTAATTGAACCTTTCCATGGATGATAATATGGCTCTAGCTTAGATTGGTTGCTTAATTGTACCTTTCCATGGATGATAATATGACTCTAGCTTGGATTGGTTGCTTAATTGTACCTTTCTATGGATGATAATGTGACTCTAGCTTGGATTGGCTGCTTAATTGTACCTTTCCATGGATGATAATAAGCCTCTATCTTGGATTGGTTGCTTAATTGTACCTTTCCATGGATGATAATATGACTCTAGATTAGATTGGTTGCTTAATTGTACCTTTCCATGGACGATAATATGACTCTAGCTTGGATTTGTTTCTTTATTGTACCTTTCCATGGATGATAATATGACTCTAGCTTGGATTGATTGCTTAAGTGTACCTTTTCATGGATGATAATATGACTCTAGCTTGGATTGGTTGCTTAATTGTACCTTTCCATGGATGATAATATGACTTTAGCTTGGATTGGTTACTTAATTGTGCCTTTCCATGGACGATGAAAAGAATATGATTAAGGAACTATTCTAATGAACTCTAGCTTGGATTGTCTACTTGATGTGCCCTTCCACGGATAATAAGACAAGTTATGATTAATGATTAGTCTGTGGGATTTATGCTTAGCACCGAGTGAACAATTGGCGATTGCCCATGTCCCATTAACTATGTGCCACCATAGGATGATTGTCTAAGATAGACAGTAGCTGGTGGATCCACTTTAGCTCAGATTCTCACCTTGGGAAGTGAGAAAACCCCTTTTCGGTATGGGGTAGACATTGGATTCCATGTTATAGCTCACATGGTCTATGTCGGTTAATGGTAAACTTGCCACAAAAAGAACTAAGTTGATTTCTAAGGTTTTATGAAGCTTCCTTTATGACTTAAAGATTCATTGACCAGGTTAATGATTTATGAGTCTTCTTAAATGATTTTACTATGTTTTAACTTGGTCATGCATTCCATGATTTCTATTATGTCCCTTTATGATCATGTATCATGTTTTATTGCATTCTCCTCATACTTGGTACATTTAATGTACTAATGCATAATCTTGCCTACATTATTTTATTAATCTAGGGTCCGACGTTCCCATTCCATATCTCCGTGGCTAGTGATCACATTAGTAGATTTGAAGATTGGTGAGTCCTCATGTTTCAAGGATTGAACCATTTATTGCTTGTTGTATTTAATTTTTATTATTGTATGTGATGCATGGGTTACGTCCCAATCACTGTTTATTTATTATGGGGTTGGGTGTTGATTTAATGTAGTGGGTTTTGTGTTATGCTCTATTTTGTTGTTTTTTTTATACATGAATTTGGGCTAATTAGCATGGGGTTAATTTATGGGTTAAGGTTGTAAATTTAATTCCTACTTTGAATCTTCGATTGACGCTCGAAACAGATTAATTGGAGTAGGTAATTACTCCAACACTAGAAATTTAGGTTTGATGTCTGTAACTTGCTTGAAAATAGAGGTTATGGGTCGGATCTATCTGTCTTATTTCTGTATCGAAAGAGAGAATAGAGTAAGGTATTGAATTGTTTAGTTTGGCATTTTGATTAGACTGAAAGGAGATTCTATGCATAAATGCTTTGAAATAGAAAGATGATTGGCGTCATTGAAGATGACCTAGCCTATTCATGAATGTTCATCACTATAGAGCAGCACAATTACCCCTATGTGACATCGATTTCCAATACCCGAACCCCTAGATGGCTTGTTAACTCTTAAATTTTTTGAAATACTAGTTTTCTTTGTGAGAATTGATAACAAAATCTTTTATTAAATTGGTGGAATCATCCACCCAGTTTTTCTTACTATGTCAAATGAGCGATTTTACAATTCAAATTTTTTGATAGGAATTTTCTACGATATACAATTCTCTGTGGGATTTGACCTCAACTCTTCATTGGGTTTTTATTTACTACGACTGTTGGTCCTTTTAATTAGTTTTATGGAGTAAATTTGAGCGGTATCAAGCATTTTCATCTGGTGCTTCCACTTCTGTAGGACCTCTTCAGTATGGATCGACTACTATGAGGCACCTCTCCTCCAAGATTCATGAGGTTAGAGAGATGATGGTTGGCATTCCTTCTGGCTCATTTGGAGCCCCCACTTGAGAGAGTGTTCCTCCACCTACCATTGATTTTGTAGCTACTGCACAGAAGGTGATGTCTAACTAGCTTGAGCATTTGAGTCGGAGGCAGGTGAAGATATATAACCGGAAGAGGACATCCCGAGAGCATGAGCATTTGAGTCGGAGGCAGGGGAAGATTGATAACAGGCAAAGGACATTCTGAAGCATGAGCAGTCAAATAGCAAGTTCTTGAGCAAGATGATGGAAAAGTATAGGAGCTTATGTGGTAACAATACTTTCGATGATGAGGATCTCACTTTTCCCACCGGCTTCAGTTCAAAGTGATAGGATTAGGGAGTCCCTCGTATTCTCTTTCTATATTTGGACTGTGAGGACACAATCTCATTTTCAGTTGGGCGTGCCTCCCTTGTAGACCTTTTGTTGATTATTTCTACTTACTATGATTGTGCCTTTGTCGAGCATACTTTTCTTTATTTGTAATTGATTATTGTACCCTTTTCGAACTTTGATATTTTGGATGTTTTCTACTGATATTGCGTTGGATTGGTCTATTTCATTATGTATATTCTAGTTTTTGATTTGTAATTTGTAGCTTCTATGTTCTTGTTTTGATAATAAGATATGAATTGACGATGATCGATGATGGATAGAGTGGCGACTTTCTTAAGGATAAATCATTGATTTCTTGTGAGTGTTGATTGGTGTGGCTAAGTCTTAGTAGCCGACCCCGAATAGATACATGAGATTGCCCGATGATGGATTGAGTGATGACTTTTTTAAGGGAAAAGTTTAATATGGTTTAATGTGGGGAATCCTCCAAAAGTTTAAAATGGTCCAAAAGTTTAAAATGGTTGCATGTAGGGAATCTAGAGTTGAAATGAGAAAATAAAAAAATAAAATAATGTGGAATGTGCATTGGTTTGAAAAGAGTGGAAAAGTGAAAACGTTGAAAATGCTGAGTTTTTGTGTGGAGTTCAAAGAGGGTGTAGTCATTTGTACCTAAATGATATCCTAGCCTTCCCTAAGTCTACATTGAAAGCTTAACAAAGTCTTTTGAGATTTCTAACCAAGCGAAGTTGAGTCAATGTTGATTGAAAATATGGGCAAGCCTTGGTGTGACATTTCTGTTCATGAGATGTTTTAGTGTGAGTGTGAGTGTGAGTGTTTGTGCTTTGGTACATTGACTTGTAAATACCTTGTGAGTGTGTTTCGGAACATTTCCTTTCTTATGAGGACATGTAAGTTGAAAAAGTGGTAATTTTAAATATTCTTAATTGAGCATATAAAAAAGCTAATGAGTTGAGTCACTTCATGAGTTTGAGTTTTTGTCACTTAATGATTTTATATTTTTGAAAATGTTCCATGATAATAAGGAGATTTCTTTTGTGAAAATGTTGCATGTGGAATATTTGTTAGTACCAACCGAAATCATTACCTATGTACTTAGTTGAAACTTGTGAAATTGATCTGTGTTGTGTGTTGAAATGAAAGCCTCTTGTGTTTTAGAATTTTCTTTCTTGAGGAAAAGCAAATATTTTAAGTTGGGGGTATTGATTAGTGGTGGATTTCCAATCATTTGAGGCTCTTTCCTTGCTAGTTTTGACTTGCTTTAGGTTAGAATTTGTGCTTTTAATGCGATTTTTTTCATATTTGCAGGAAAATGGAGTGGAAATTTGATTTAGAAGACATTTGAAGAAACCAAGTGAACTTGAGGCAAAAAGAGGTCCACAGCTGAAAACTAAAAAATCTGGCAGAAAAAATACCCTTCGTGAACACAGTCAGAAGAACCGCGAACGTGCAGTCCTGGTCAACCGATGACTGCGAATGCGGAGTCCTGGTCAACGGAGGACCGCCAACGCACCCACAGGACCACGGATGCGCCAGCCAAATCAACTCAGATCTTTAAACGCAGAGAGTCACTTTTCATGCACTAGGGCAGACTAGGAATTTCACCAAATTAGTACTAAAAAACCATTTTATTCTCACTAGTAGTCATAATTCAGGGGAATCGTCTAAGCAAGATAAAATAGAGAGTAGTTCATCTTTTATACTAATGAAGCATTAAACAGTCTATCTCATATTCATAAAAAATTTACTAATATTAGGTGAAAAGTATGTAGTGAAACATTTGCTTCAAATTGAAACAAATGAAGAAGTATACTTAACATGTAGACCAATCAACATGCATATAATATATTTATCACTATATGTGAAGAAAAAATAGTATAGACTTCAGGGCATCAAAAAAATATACCACCGATTCTTGATCAAGAATGAGGAAATTTGTGTTGATAACGTGTTATAAAATAAAATATGTATAGTAAAATAAAATGACAAGAAGAAATGGGAGAAAGAGAGAGAAAGTAGTAGTAGTAGTTTTTCTCTGTTATTGAATGTTTTTTTCCCTTACTCTTACCTTAAGTTACAAGAAGAGGGCTATATATACATTTATATACTTGGGCTCCAAATATAATACATGGATATCTATTTTCTATGTAAATACTTGTGCACCAAGTATATTATCTGGATGACTAGGTTACAACACATAGTATGTTGTGTTCATATCCATCTTACACACAATCCATATTGTGTGTACGCGTATGTTACAACACAAATTATATTATGTGTACTATTATGTTACAACATAAAGTATACTTATGTGGGCAATATCCATTTTACAACCGTTACTATTTTATATATTTGCTAGTATAATTTAGTTACATATATTATATGAATTTTATATGTAATTATATACTTTGATACGATATTCTATATTTCAATATTTTTTATACATATCAATTTCGTTGTAATATTCGATATTTACCACATCTATGTCCTTGGTGGATTTGACAATGGAAACTAATGTAATTCAAATGCTTTTTTCCCTGTGTACTGTCTAAAGACAAAAAAGTACGTAAGAGTGTCCAGTGTTGTGTAAACGATTTCTGTGAACACCAAAAGCTGTTGTTTGTAATGAAAAATCACAATCATGGTTCAACGATATGAACAATTCATGACAGCCCTGCATATACACAACACATTGTATATGTCTTTCATTTTTCTGTTAAAATCCTTTTTCTTTTCTTTTTTTCTCATAAGATACCCCAAACCCTAGCTAGTGCTAGGCTGCTAGCTAGTACTACTCTTTCATACACCCCACTTAATTAAACATTCCAGCTTATATATATATATATATACTTCTATGGTCGAGCACAACTACGCGAGTCGTAATGCTTTTCATTTCTCTTTTCTCCATTAGCTATAAGTTTTTGCTTGGATTAGGCGCGCACGGCATATGTTAAATTTAGTCACTAAAATTCAAAAAAAAACCAAGGAAAGTCTCTAACTATGATTTAGATAATAAATACATTATATATTTGGTTCCAAAAATTATTGTAATCCTACCATCTTTGCAATATCTTTGCAACATATTATCTTATCTATAAATATAGTACTAAAAAAATTATTCTCTTTCTATTTTTTTTTCCTTTCCAGTATTTTATCGTTCAATAATTTTTTTTATTAATATTTAATAAATTATAACTTTTGTTTTTTGTTAGTTCGCTTTTAACTGGTGAATCATTAAATTTGTAACTTACTAATAAAAAAACAATTGGACAATAAATACTACATAGGAAAAAGAAAGTAAGAGAGATTTTTTTATTTTTTTACTTTATTTATTTGATATGATAATATGTTTCTTAGACCATGGGATTATAATAATTTCTTGGAATTAAAGATATAGTGTATTTATCATCTAAATTATGGTTATATATAGATATTTTATTTTTTTATTATAATTAAATCTTAGCCATGAAATTTAACTTGTCATGTGTCCTCAATGCAACCAAGAATTTAGGAGAAATGAAGATAATACCCGAAATCAAAAAGTAGGGGTGGGCATTCGGTATTCGGTTTGGGTTTCTCAAATTTCGGATTTTGTAATTCGGTAATCGGTAGTTTAAAGTAGATACCCAATACTAAAATTTTAAATTTCGGTTTGATAATTTGGAAAACGGTAAATTGAACTTCGATTTGGTACGGTATTCGGTAATACCGTATTAAAATTATAGCCGATTGTATTACAAAGTTAATACTATCTCTCAAATTATTTCTATTTTTTTTTATGTGGAGGCACGATATAATAGAAGATCAACGAGTAAGAAGATATCAAGAAAAACAAATTTATACAACTAAAAGACATGTATTTGGAATGTTCATGATTATTCTATAACTTTATATTTGGACTTGTACTAATGAGTAATAAATATGTTAATATATGACCTTCATTAAGTAAATAATTTGGTATTCGAGAAATATCGAATACCAAAATGTACTAATGTCTTATACCAAACTCAAATCTGAATACCATAATTCTAAAATTTTACTGTCAAATACCATACCAAATATCAAATTACCAAAAATTTCGATTCAATTCGATAATTCGATTTTTGATATTTTACGTCCAGCCCTACCAAAAAGAATTACTTTGTCAAGGCAATAATGTAAATGAATTGTACTGGTTTAATTACGAAGTAACTTAACATTTTAAAGCTACAATCGGATAAGGTAATCCTTCCTAATCTTCATTATCTGTCAGATTTAATTTTCCCTTTTTTATTTTTTTCATAATAAGTGATAAACCGCAACTTTCCACTTTACCACCTTGAACTTCAACCAATCGATTGGTCACGAGTCATTTGGCTTTATCTGTATTCAACAAAACTAACAAGACATGTACGATATATTGTTTCCAAATAAAGAAGAAGTTAAACAGAAAAATGGTTGTTGATAAAATTAAGGCTGAATAAGTAAGATAAGAAATTTAGCACTTTATTGGAGAAACTTCTTCTGTCTCAATTGATGTGACTTATTTTTTTTTTATAAAAAAAAGATGAATTTCTATATTCAGTAACAATTTAACTTTAAAATGTTAATTTTACCCTTACTAAAATGATTTATAACCAATAAATATCTATTACTTATTTTAAGCTACAAATTTCAAAAGTTTTCTTAAACTCCGTACCAAATCTAATTGACTCATATAAAATGGAACAGAGGGAGTAATACTCTTAGTATACTCACACAACTAGATACTCCCTCCGTTCCTATTTATATGTCACCATTTTTTATTTCACGTGTATTAAGAAATTAAGTAAGTTTACTATTCTACCCTTATTTAATTTTTTTTGAGGTAAACTTTTCAATCAATGAATATGAATTAATTTATTTTGATTAATTAATTTGACCAATGAACATGAATTATTCACTTAGTTTTTTTATGTTGGTCAAATGTATATTTTCAAGACTAATAACTCACAAGAGTAAAATAGGAAGAATATTGTAATTTATGCATTGATTTTATGAAATGACAAATACTTCCTTTGTCTACTTTTATTTGTCATGTTGCACTTTTCGAAAGTCAATTTGACTTATTTTTAATTCGATATTTAAAAAAAAAAATTTAGATATTAAAAAACTATACTAAAAGTACTATAAATTGCAATTTTTTGCATATCAATATGATGAAAAAAATACATTGTAAAATGTTAGTCAAATTTCTTATAGTTTGACTCTAGAAAAAAAATTATGACAATTAAAAGTGGATGGAGTGAGTATTATAATTCAACTATTTATAGTAAGGATGACATATAAAAATGAAGGGATCACATATAAAAAACATAAAAAACAATGGAGGGATTATATGAAAAAGTGAGTGAAGATGGCCAATTCATATCATTAAGTTATGATCTTACAAACGATCATCACAACACAAAAGCATACTATTTAATTTATTAATCCTAATATTTCCTATTAATAATTTCGTGACTCAACTTACTCTCATTCTTGCTAACACTCATATAATTAATAAGTATTACTCTTCCTAGTAATTATAATATCAAACACAAACTCTCACTTGAAAGAAGTCTAACTAATTAGCCATGAACAAGGCCACTGGAGAGTGCCATTAGGAGGATTGCTGCTTCCTTCTCATCTTGTGGGAAAATTTGTTGGAAAGCCAACTTGTTGCTCAAGTTTATCAAGAAGTCTTCAAAACCAAGTTTCTTTGGTGCATTAGTACTAGAGGAAGAAGGACCAACTTTGCACCTTTTCTTTAAGGGTGTAACATGATTGTTAGTTCTAACTTTTGTTATATTTTGCTTGTGTTGTTGTACCTTTATCTTCATTGCTATTTGATGATCAGTTTTCCCATTTGTTGCTGCTTCAGCTGCTGCTGCTGCCATTGCTCGTCTCGCCTTCCTTTGTCGGATTCCACATGCGTTACACAGTGACTGTAAACATCATTTCAGTTTCAGTACGAATTTAACACAGCCAAAGAAAAACTGTCCTCGTATATGTTTAATTTTAGTACCAATTTTAACAAGACGAAGAAAAACAAAAAAATCTGATTTCTGTATGATAAATTGTCTGACTATCTCATCTAGATCGAAGCTTAAGCTGTTAGAGAAAAAATATATCACTATGTCTTAACACACACTCACACGAGCGAGCATGATTCTTTTTTCATAGGCCAAAATTATGAAAACATGTATTTTTTCTTTTTCTTTTTTAGATGAAGACATGTGAGATTTATGTTGATAATATAATTAAATAATAAAACTGTGCTTTCTTTAATAGTTTAAGTTTTTTTATGAGGTGATCACACTCTTTAATTGTAGGATCAAATCTCACTGCCACACATTATCAAAACGAATTTCTACATGCTTGACCGATGAAAAAGAATGAAGTCTCCACATGAAAAGCGTGTTGAGAATATATACAACTAAATAATAAAAGTGTACTCTCTTTAACAACTTAATTAAATTGTTAGAATACTTCAAACCATTTGAACCTAGAAGTCTCTCAAAAAGAGTAAAAGTTAAGGAGGGTAAAAATACACATTCATTTGACATGTATAATTGGAGTAAAAAACAAAAAAAGATTACCTTAGGTCCTTTAGGACCACTTCTCCAAAGAGGGGTCTTAGTAGTGTTACAATCAGTACAAACCCTAATAGGTATATTGTTGGAGCTGTAATCAGTTTGTATAGGTTGTTGCCTTTGATCTCCCAACTTCAATTTGATGCAAGCATTGTTGGTGGTATTTTTCTTTCTTTCTTGATCCAAGTCTTTTATCTCTGAAGACACTAACTTGTCTTCTCTCTTCCATAAGCTCAATTTGAGGCTACTTCCTACTTTGTTTTTCTTCCATAAATCATATGATGATCCACCATCATTATCCACCTATAAATCCACAAACAAAAACATCCGAAAAACACACTCAACGTTAATTACTTATTCTGAATCCGAACAACAAAATCCAAGTGATCTTGGAAAAAATTGTAGTACCATAGTAGTCATTTTTTTTTGGAGATAAAGTAACACATGATCAAGAGGGGGGAAAAAGAGACCCTTTTGTTGTATGTACCTCAAGTTGATGCTCATGTTGCATATAGTATTGGGTATGTTGATGATGAAAACTTGCGGTTTGATTGGTAGTTGAGTTGAAGAAAAAGTGATTATAGAATGAGTGAGAAGAAGATGAAGAAGAAGCTTGATAATTAGGGGTAACAAGAGAATTGTTGAGATCATTGTTGTTATTATTATTGAGGCCAAAAGGGAAATTAGAAGTTATGTGATCAGGTGGAGTCATGGGGAAAGTGATCAAGAAGAATGAGATAGATTGATCAAGAGGGAGATATTGGTTTGAGGAGTTGATCTTAAAAGAAGAGTCTTTTTTAGTCTAAGGAGAGAGAGGCTTAGACATTCACGTGACTTCATGACAACTAAACAGTTTAAAAGAAACAAAACAAAAGGAAATAAGAGATGAATACTACCACTCGACTCAACCCTATCTTCAAAACATTACTCTACATCCCAAATTGATAGCAATAAAATAAAATGTCATAAAATTTTGTTTTTTTGTTAAGTAAAACTTATTTACCAAGTGAACGTTACAATTCAGAAAACTCAGTAGGTATGGACATAAGCTCCCTCCTTGCTAACCTCAAGAAACATAACTCACTAGCTACCCTTTACGGATACATATTCAAAGCATGTAACCTAGTAGCTAATTGTGCTTGATAGCTGCTTCTTCTGTGTGAGTTCCCTACTATTGCGCTCTAGCCATAAGTAATAAAGTGAACTTGCTATTGCCAATTTATAAACAAGTGTTGCGCTGCCTTTCCCCTTCATATACTTAATTGCCCATTGGGCTTCAGTTGTCTAGTGCATTGTGCTTCTGTTGATTCCTTGCCAAGTTAGTATTTTCCTCCACACTTTTGTAGTATATGAACATTGAAAGATAGATGGTCGAGGTCCTCATTTATCAGCTGACATAGAGGGCATATAGGGGCTATATCACACCCCATTTAGCCAATTTATTTTTAGTCCCAAACCTTCTATTTACTGTTAGGTGCATGATAAACAACCATTTATGTCACGACTCGAGCCTACATCCTGGACGTGGCCGGCACTCGAGAATCATTGTTGGTCCCCAAGAGAACCCTCATCCCTACAAGCGGAAGACTAACTCAAGCATACAAAAGCTTTAAAAATGAATTAAATTCAATAACTCAAATACTCAATCTTTAAAATAATCTGAACAACTGAAAACTACTCAACTTTGTCTATCTATGAAGCCTCTACTATTACAGAAGGATATCGGGACAAAATCCACGACATCTCAAAACTACTAACTGTAAGGTAAAAGTGAAGTCCTCCGGAATATAAGAAGGCTCACCAAAGCTGACTGGAACTGTAAGTGGTATCAACGAAGCTTCTGTTGATGACCCTGAATACCTGTATTTGCATCATAAAAGATGCAGGCCAAATGACGTCAGTACATGGAATGTACGAGCATGTGAGGGGAATTCTAAAGCATAAACATAAGCTTGAACTGATGGAAAAAAAACATACTTACCTCTTCTAAACTTACTCATCTCAACTCAACTCAACTCAAAGAACATAGTTCAACTCAACTCAGAGAAACATAGTTCAACTCAACTCAGAGAAAATAGGGCTAAACTCAATAATAAGATACTCAACTCTGTGAAACATAGTTCAACTCAACTTAGAGAAATAGGGCTCAACTCAACAATAAGATACTCAACTCTTGATACTCGAGGATAAAGCAACAATAAAAGATGCAATATCTGGAAAAATTTTAAAACAATAGATAATAACTCAGTTGTATACAAAAATACAATAATAAATCAATTGTATGAAAATACAATTATAACTCTTATTTGTATGTAAAGATACAAAATAACTCTGTTTGGAAGATTTTCTAACCGACAACAATCACTATGAGCTATGTGATGATACAGCGTCTCGCCCACGCTGTCAGAACTATCATATACCTTGCTGGGGTATAGAACTCCTCAACTAAGTGGATCCACAAGTTTATGCTTAAAAAGCAATAAGGAATCATCTAAAAAGTATGACCCTTTCTACCCATGTTGGCTACATGGCTTATGGGGGTTGTGAGTTGTTAGAACTTTCTCCCATATCGGTGCTCAATACTACTCTCAAAATATAACTTAGCAAATATGTTTTAAAGAAAACATTTCCTCTTCCTCAACTTTGAGATTATTACTCAAAATATTTCTCTTAAAAGAGATAGCACTCCAAACTGCTCATGAACTCTTTTGGAAATCGGTGTTTCCTCTCTTTTAAATGTAAAAACATTTACTCTTGGTAATACTTAGTTCCCATATATCATTTTAATGAAAATGAAACTTGACTCTACTCATCCTCATACTCATTTATTCAAGCCTTTAAACAAATTATTAATAATTGTAAAAAACTTCTAAAAAAAATAGGCTTCATGCCGAATTATGGATGTGAACGACTCAATTCAAGGTTTTCAATAACCATACATAGAACTCAATACTCGGAGCTCAACAACTACAGAACTCAAGGACTCAATGGTACTACTCATCTCAAGAATGCTCAACTCAGAGGGTTCATGCAGAATTATGGGTATGAACAACTCAACTCAAGAACCTTTATGGGTAACATGTGGTAGTCCCATGACTAGGAATATAATCTCAAAAGGATTAGGAACTCAATACTCAAGACTTAGAACTGGAAGATACTACTCCTCTCGAAGATACTCAATTTATGACGTTCATGCGGAATCATGGGCATGACTAACTCGACTCAAGGATCTCAATGATAATGTAGACTAATGAATACATTCTCCTCATTCTCATACTCACTTACTCGAGTCTTGAAACAATTTATAATTAATTGTAGAAGACTCCTCAAAAGGACTCAAAGGGACTTTCTCAAACTTTACTCTTAACTCTTTCTTGAATTTGAATTATCAATTCAAGGCTATGATTCATGTTATGAATGATTTCTCGATGTTTAGAAGTAGTTTTGAGTAGTTAGAATCAAAGGGGGGTAAAGGTACCCTTTGAAAGAACTCAGACGGGCTAAACGACGGAGAACGGATGGGGGCAGGTGACCCTGGCGCACTGAGTAGCGCAGGGCGCCAACCCCTGAACTACAGAGCACCTATGTTGGCGCAATGGTGGGGCGGCACGCTAATCCTTGCCTAGAAAACCCCGACGAATTTCTTCCTCATTTTCTGACCCTAACTCGCCTAGAATCGAATGGTTTCTTCCCCACTCACTTAGATTCGAATACCCAACCTAAGTACTCAATAATCTACTAAAAAAACCCTCAAATCACTAACTTTTATCTCATGAACTCATCAAAATCCCAACAATCAAGATTACGAATGAAATTTCAAGAAAACTCATCAAGAACTCAAATCCTTCAACTTTGAGAAAGAAATTGCATTAAAATATCATGATTAGTGTGTGGGTGAACGATGAAAACACTATGATAACTCACATACCTCTTAGGGATCAAACCCTTGGCGAAACAATCCTCGATTCGCAAGAAATCTCGACGAACGCCTTGAACCTTTTCCTCTTTTCTCTTCTTGAACTTTTTTCTAAAACCTTAAGTGTAATTAGGATTGTCAAAACTGAACCAAATCAATTTAGACCCCTAAATATTACCATGATTCGTTTTAAGCTGATGGGGTAAGGAAAAGACCAAAATACCCTTCACTAATTTGGGTAACTTTCCTTAACTGGACAGGCTAACTTCAAACGGGCATATCTCCCTCATACGAGCTCGAAATTTAGCAAACTCGGTGGAGTTGAAAAGAGTACTCAGAGATATTTCATTTGATATCTTATGGGTCTCCTAACTCATTCTGTGCTAAAAGTTATGGTTATTTGAAGTTGACCCAAAATTAGAAAAACTTAGGAATGACTTGAATGGACACTCTTTAGTTCTTTTTGGAACTCAAGGTGCTACATCTAGTGACCTTATCACTTAAGAAAATTTAAATTCCTCGGTAAAATCTCACTCACTACGAAGAATGGTTTGAGTCTTAGCTCAATTTTTTTTTCGGGGTGTTACAATTTAGGAGCTCCCATATTTGTCCAAACCTGTGATCTCCATTCTGCCTACTCCACTATACCCCTCATATGCATATACACTTTGCCAATGAAGTATTTTTTCCATGTTTTTTATACATGCCTTAGTAAAACCAAACTCTTGGAGATGTTAAGCAACTTTTAGGATTCTTTGAACTACCCAAGAAGCCTGCTTTGCTTGTATGTTTCACACACCATTCTGCCCATAATAGCTATGTATCCAAGCAACCCATATCTTGTCTTTAGTCTGGTATAAATTCCACAACAACTTCCCAATTGCAGCCTTATTCCATGTATATATTGTAAGAAAGTGCAATCCTCCATTTGACTTGGGACTATAGAGCTTGTCCCATGCAATCAAAGTCTTCCTTGAAGTCTCAATATTGTCAGTCCATAAGAATCTCCTACACATAGCCTCCAAAATTTGAATAATTTTCTTAGGTAAGGAAAGTATTTGAGGAAAGAACATTTGGATAGCATACAATACACTCTTAATGAGTTGCCCTTTTCTTACATATGATAAGAATTTGGTGGTCCATCTTGTGATTCTACCTAGAATATTCTCCAATAATGGTTTGCATTGAACTAAGGATACCCTTTTAGTACTTAAAGGGACAATAAGGTATATGAATAGCAGTGCCCCCTTGACAAATTGTAGTTCTTCTAGTATCTCCTGTCTGAGCTCTTACTGAACTCCACCAAAGTAAACATTAATTTTCTCTATATTTGCAACCACACCTGAGAAAATTTCATAAAAAACTGATACATACTCTTCACTGATCTTATATCTCCTCTGCTGAACATCAACAAAACTCAATTGCACTATTCTTTGAGCTTTACATCTAGGGTGGTAATGGAAGTTAGGATCTGTCTGCAAACTCTTGAAAATTCTTATCAAGTAGTCCATTGCTAATACAAATAAATAGGGGGACATTGGATATCCCCTTATCTTATCACTCTCCTTGCTTTGAATGGTTTTGTATTGTGTCCATTGATCTGAATGGAGTATGTGACTGTTGTAATACATTGCACTATCCACTTAATGACTCTAGTTGGTATTTTGAGTCTCTCCAATATCTGCTCCAAAAATGTCCATTCAAGAGAATCATATGTTTTTTTTATGTCAATTTTAACCATACATCTTTTAGAGATCCCATGTCTCCCATATCCTTTCACATGTCATGACTCAGTATCACATTGTCATTCAAAAACCCTTCCTGGTACAAATGTTAATTGGTTAGGATCTATAAAACTCTCCATGGACAATTTCAACCTAGTAGTGATTACTTTTGATATAACTTTGTATAATGTTGAGCATCATGAAATTGACATGTACTCACTTATTCTGGCTTGGTTTTCCATCTTTGGTATAAGTGTTACAATAGTTCAATTAATAGGCTTGTAGATCTCACCGGTATCAAAGAATTTGAGCATTACTTGTGTAATCTCTTCCCCCACAATTTTCCATGTTCCTTTGAAAAACATGGCATTTAATCTATCTATTCCTGGAGCTTTTAGATAACTGATTCCCCGTAAAACTATTTCCGCTTCCACCCTTGTAACAGGAGCTGCTAGCTGAATCTGCTGAGCTCTATTTAGTACTCTTCTCCTGTAACACCTCAGGATTTGGGAAAGGAAAGAAAGACAAAAGATTTGATACTGATTCAAGTCTACGAGATCAGTCTATGGATCGTAGAATGTTCTACGGGTCGTAGACCAGTCTCAAAGGAAGTGGAAAAATAATTTTGAAAATCAAGCCCCAATAACTCATTTTACGGTTCACCAGGATGATCCGTTGAATGGTCTATGGACCGTATGAAGGTCCCATAGAAAAGTTCTAAACTTAATGAAATTTTGGAATTAAATTTGAGTTCTACAATTTAGGTCTACGGATCATAGAAAGTCCTACGGGCCGTAGAAAGGTCTCGTCGGAAGTTGTCTTATTTGAAGGTTCAAGTACTTTGGTTTATGATTGACCAGTACGGCCCATCGAAAGTCCTACGGACCATAGGTCAGTTCCGTAGACTGGGTCCGACAGTTATTTCTTCAGGGTATTTGGGTTTTTTCCTATGTATTCAATGCCTAAGCTATGTCATTTTGACCCTAATTCCAAGCCCTACATTAGTTTTTTAAGTCCTAAAACTACCCGCGAAATTCATTCCCCTAATTCCCAAATCCCAACCAAATTCATCTCTCCCAATTCCCTCCAAGTCTCATAAGGGATTCTAGGGTTCTTCAAATTCAAGTTTCCTTTATTCATCAATTTCTTTAGGCTTTAAGATCAAGGTATGGATGGATTTCGTCAATGGGTTTCATTCACCCATTGAGTCCCAAAGATTCTTCAATTCAATTTTCCAAAATTGGTTAAGTTCTTATTCAATTCCTCATGAGTTTTATTTGTATGGATTCAATTATTTGATTTTGATCTTATTATAATTGTTTAGACTCAATTACATGCTTTCCAGTTGATTCCATATGAAATCATGCATGACACATGATTTTGACTATGAACCCTAGAAAGATATGAATTTATGAAGAAATTATGAAGCTATGGTTGATGTTTTCATGAAAGATACGCACAATTGATAAAAATAAATGTCTTATGATCTAGGTTGATCTAAGCTTTGCATCAACTAAATTGTGAAAGGTTTTTTCACATTAAGGGATCAGAGTTTGGTGAAAGGTTTTCTCACACATGCATGATTCAAGATTTAAGAAGCTATTCTATGATGTTTTTAGCTTGAATTAATAACTTTATTGTGCTTTTCCATGGATCATGATATTTTTATGTTCATGACTAATTCCATTGGAATTTTACTTAGCACCAAGAGGATATTGACATGGAGGCTCTCCCGTTAGTAGAGGTCGGGTCTCTAGTAGCAATCTTGTTGTCCCTAACTGCGTGCCCTCGTAGGTTGTTTTAAGTGACATAGCTAGTGGATCCACCAAAGTTAAATGTAAGGTCCTTGCCTTGGCAAGTAAGGACATCTCTTTTCGGTGTGGGAGCAAGACACTGGATTCCACGTTATAGCCCATGTGGTCTATGTCAGTTAATAGTGAATACCCCACAAAATGAACTAAGTTACTTTCGATATGTTTTATGAAGCTTTCCTTATAATTTTAAGATTCATTGATCATGTTCATGATTTACAATGTTTCCTTAAGGATTTTACTATGTTTAGCCTGGTCATGCACATCATGTTTTTTATTATGTCCTCTTATGATTATATTTCATGTATTTATGCATATCTCATACTTAGTACATTTCATGTACTAATGTATATTTGTGCCTATATTGTTTCACAAATATAGGGCTCAGATATTCCTCTCCCTCCATTCGTGGCTAGTTGATCCTTTAGATATTTGAAGACTTGGTGAGTCTTCATAGTCCGAAGACCTTGTCGCCTTTAACTCTTTAATATGTATTTTAATTTTTGGATGTTTTACATGGTGTACCGGTTACGTCTCGACCACTTCTTGATATTGTGGAGAGGCTTGTCAAGACTATGTTAGATTTTCGTATAAATGTCAATCTCTTTTATTCATAGGAGATACTTTACTTTTGTCTATTGCAATGTGTATATGCATGTCAAGTGACTTGTGTAGGGTCTTTTTGGGTCCGAAATGCCATGTAATGTCTAGGGTATACTTTAAGTCGTGACATCTCCTCCTCATTATAATTGTATCCACATTTTGTAAGTAAGTAGAAGCCTGTCCAAGAAATCCTTGATAAAGGTGCAATGCCTCTTCCTCAAAATCATCATGGGAATGTACAGTTATACTTGTAGCAATAGTAAGGCTAGTGATAGTATTCTAGGTCACTCTATTTTTCATATGAGCAAGGAAGTATCCTGTATTAGCATCCCCTAGATTCAACCATTGCACCCTGGACTTTTGTCTAATAGCAATTTCCTCCACCAAGTTCCATTTCTCAAAAAATTTCCTCAGTTCCTTTTCTTGCTCCGTATTAGCATTCACCACATTATGGTCTATCATATCATTTTGTACTTGATGAATTTGTTCTCTAATGTTCTAGATCTTGTCCTTCAACCCTCTGAATTCAGAATTATTCAACTCTTTCAATACATTTTTCTCCTTTTTGAGCTTCTACCAGATTGTCTTCATGTCTCCTTTTTATGTCTTTGCCAAGCTTGATCAACTAATTGGAGGAACCTAAGATGGTTTGCAATGCAATTGAAGAATCTGAAGGCCTTATAAGTACTCTTACAATATGTGTCCAGTACCAGACTTAGAGGGGCATGATCAGTGGCCTTAAAATCCTTACCTCCATGGCTGGCATTTGAAGCATCAAATAAGCATTTACTATAGCCCCATCAATCCTTCTACAAGTCTGTCCATTAGTCCAAGTGTATGAACCATCAGTTGTTGCCATATCATTCATCCCAACACAAAGTCATTAAAATTCTTGACTTCTATATCTTGCACTAGACCGCGTTGAGGTCTATCCTCTGCCTTTAGTATTACATTATAATCCCAATACATAGCATTGGCCCATGAGTATTTTCAGCCAAATCCTTCATGCCCTCCAAGAGTTTCAATCTATCATGAGCTATATGCAATCCATATACTATAACAAACATAAATTCTAGCTCTTTTCCTTTGACTCGCACTCTAGTTTTTATATATTGATCAAACTTAGTTGCCACATCACATTCTACATACTGAGGATTCCAGTACCCAAATACTACCCTTAGCAATTCATATATAATTCTCCTCATATCTTCATCCTAGGGAAATTTTTTGAATCACTTTATTTGTTGTGCCTTCGTTTTCTTTATGTTCTAACATTGCTATAGTACTAACATTATTCTCCTTCATAAACAGATTAAGTTCCTTCTGCTTCTAAAGTTTATTTGTAACACCCCAGAAATTTTTTGAGCTAAGACTCGAACCATCCTTCATTGTGAGTAGGATTTTACCGAGGAATTTAAAATTTCTTAAGTGTTAAGGTCACTAGATGTAGCACCTTGAGTTCCAAAAAGAACTAAATTGGAAATAGC